>JAWZYV010012132.1:225000-235125 GCA_038373885.1 Cheiracanthium punctorium
TTTTTTTTGTTTTTTTTTTTTTTTTTTTTTTTTTTTTTTTTTTTTTTTTTTTTTTTTTTTTTTTTTTTTTTTTTTTTTTTTTTGTTTTTTTTTTTTTTTTTTTTTTTTTTTTTTTTTTTTTTTTTTTTTTTTTTTTTTTTTTTTTTTTTTTTTTTTTTTTTTTTTTTTTTTTTTTTTTTTTTTTTTTTTTTTTTTTTTTTTTTTTTTTTTTTTTTTTTTTTTTTTTTTTTTTTTTTTTTTTTTTTTTTTTTTTTTTTTTTTTTTTTTTTGTTTTTTTTTTTTTTTTTTTTTTTTTTTTTTTTTTTTTTTTTTTTTTTTTTTTTTTTTTTTTTTTTTTTTTTTTTTTTTTTTTTTTTTTTTTTTTTTTTTATTTTTTTTTTTTTTTTTTTTTTTTTTTTTTTTTTTTTTTTTTTTTTTTTTTTTTTTTTTTTTTTATTTTTTTTTTTTTTTTTTTTTTTTTTTTTTTTTTTTTTTTGTTTTTTTTTTTTTTTTTTTTTTTTTTTTGTTTTTTTTTTTTTTTTTTTTTTTTTTTTTTTTTTTTTTTTTTTTTTTTTTTTTTTTTTTTTTTTTTTTTTTTTTTTTTTTTTTTTTTTTTTTTTTTTTTTTTTTTTTTTTTTTTTTTTTTTTTTTTTTTTTTTTTTTTTTTTTTTTTTTTTTTTTTTTTTTTTTTTTTTTGTTTTTTTTTTTTTTTTTTTTTTTTTTTTTTTTTTTTTTTTTTTTTTTTTTTTTTGTTTTTTTTTTTTTTTTTTTTTTTTTTTTTTTTTTTTTTTTTTTTTTTTTTTTTTTTTTTTTTTTTTTTTTTTTTTTTTTTTTTTTTTTTTTTTTTTTTTTTGTTTTTTTTTTTTTTTTTTTTTTTTTTTTTTTTTTTTTTTTTTTTTTTTTTTTTTTTTTTTTTTTTTTTTTTTTTTTTTTTTTTTTTTTTTTTTTTTTTTTTTTTTTTTTTTTTTTTTTTTTTTTTTTTTTTTTTTTTTTTTTTTTTTTTTTTTTTTTTGTTTTTTTTTTTTTTTTTTTTTTTTTTTTTTTTTTTTTTTTTTTTTTTTTTTTTTTTTTTTTTTTTTTTTTTTTTTTTTTTTTTTTTTTTTTTTTTTTTTTTTTTTTTTTTATTTTTTTTTTTTTTTTTTTTTTTTTTTTTTTTTTTTTTTTTTTTTTTTTTTTTTTTTTTTTTTTTTTTTTTTTTTTTTTTTTTTTTTTTTTTTTTTTTTTTTTTGTTTTTTTTTTTTTTTTTTTTTTTTTTTTTTTTTTTTTTTTTTTTTTTTTTTTTTTTTTTTTTTTTTTTTTTTTTTTTTTTTTTTTTTTTTTTTTTTTTTTTTTTTTTTTTTTTTTTATTTTTTTTTTTTTTTTTTTTTTTTTTTTTTTTTTTTTTTTTTTTTTTTTTTTTTTTTTTTTTTTTTTTTTTTTTTTTTTTTTTTTTTTTTTTTTTTTTTTTTTTTTTTTTTTTTTTTTTTTTTTTGTTTTTTTTTTTTTTTTTTTTTTTTTTTTTTTTTTTTTTTTTTTTTTTTTTTTTTTTTTTTTTTTTTTTTTTTATTTTTTTTTTTTTTTTTTTTTTTTTTTTTTTTTTTTTTTTTTTTTTTTTTTTTTTTTTTTTTTTTTTTTTTTTTTTTATTTTTTTTTTTTTTTTTTTTTTTTTTTTTTTTTTTTTTTTTTTTTTTTTTTTTTTTTTTTTTTTTTTTTTTTTTTGTTTTTTTTTTTTTTTTTTTTTTTTTTTTTTTTTTTTTTTTTTTTTTTTTTTTTTTTTTTTTTTTTTTTTTTTTTTTTTTTTTTTTTTTTTTTTTTTTTTTTTTTTTTTTTTTTTTTTTTTGTTTTTTTTTTTTTTTTTTTTTTTTTTTTTTTTTTTTTTTTTTTTTTTTTTTTTTTTTTTTTTTTTTTTTTTTTTTTTTTTTTTTTTTTTTGTTTTTTTTTTTTTTTTTTTTTTTTTTTTTTTTTTTTTTTTTTTTTTTTTTTTTTTTTTTTTTTTTTTTTTTTTTTTTTTTTTTTTTTTATTTTTTTTTTTTTTTTTTTTTTTTTTTTTTTTTTTTTTTTTTTTTTTTTTTTTTTTTTTTTTTTTTTTTTTTTTTTTTTTTTTTTTTTTTATTTTTTTTTTTTTTTTTTTTTTTTTTTTTTTTTTTTTTTTTTTTTTTTTTTTTTTTTTTTTTTTTTTTTTTTTTTTTTTTTTTTTTTTTTATTTTTTTTTTTTTTTTTTTTTTTTTTTTTTTTTTTTTTTTTTTTTTTTTTTTTTTTTTTTTTTTTTTTTTTTTTTTTTTTTTTTTTTTTTATTTTTTTTTTTTTTTTTTTTTTTTTTTTTTTTTTTTTTTTTTTTTTTTTTTTTTTTTTTTTTTTTTTTTTTTTTTTTTTTTTTTTTTTTTTTTTTTTTTGTTTTTTTTTTTTTTTTTTTTTTTTTTTTTTTTTTTTTTTTTTTTTTTTTTTGTTTTTTTTTTTTTTTTTTTTTTTTTTTTTTTTTTTTTTTTTTTTTTTTTTTTTTTTTTTTTTTTTTTTTTTTTTTTTTTTTTTTTTTTTTTTTTTTTGTTTTTTTTTTTTTTTTTTTTTTTTTTTTTTTTTTTTTTTTTTTTTTTTTTTTTTTTTTTTTTTTTTTTTTTTTTTTTTTTTTTTTGTTTTTTAAGTTTTTTTTTTTATTTGTTCTTAGGAGGTGGTGTGGGTTATTTGATATGTGGGATAGCTGTTGATGGTGGATGGTGGGGGGGGAGTGGGGGTCTGATGGGGTTTTTTGTGGTGGTGGATACACGAGAACAAGATTTGGATGCGAGTGAAGCAATGTAGGTTCAAGAGAAAGTGTATTGTACGGAACGGGGGTTGGATTGTGGAACGGGGCGGGGCGCGGTCGTGTGAAAGGATGTTGGAGTGGGGTCATGGGCCTGTGTCTCGGCCAGCTAATGGTGTGTGAGGCGCCACCAAATGTTGGGAGGTTGATTCGGGTTGAGGACTGGGTTATGTGTACGAGGATGTTGGACGCTGCATGGAAGGACAAAAAAACGGAGGGGAATATCTACGCTTAGGTTTGGAGAATTAAGTGCCGGACTTCTCGCTTGGGCAGTCCTCGCATGTGATTCGATCGCTAGGTTATATCAGAAGTATGTGGCTTAAGAGAATTGGGGGGAAATACTGTGCCAAGTGATGTATGCATTTGAGAGTTCCCAAATATGGTTGGGGAGATGTTGGTATCCGAAGATGACTATGCGATCAGTTGCGTTAGTTAGTGACTAAACTGCATAGACTTTTTTCCCTATAAGAGGCACGGGCGAGCCGGGGAGTTTGAGACGCTTGGATGGTAGGAAGGGGAGGGTACTGGTTGGTAGTTTGTTTTTTATTTGGGCGGCCTTGAGTGCTTCCTTTTCGTTTCTGACAAGGGTCGATGGAGGTGATTTTTCTGTGCTAATGCCTGGAGGCGCGTCATACATCGAAATTGTGGGGAGACAGGAGTGTCTCTCTGGGGGTAGGCCGGGTTAGTGAGTTGGGGGAGAGAAATTTGCTGTGGGTTTGTGAACTTGTTGCGTTTAGTGAGAGTTATTCTCTTTGTAGTCGTGGGCACGGACTTTAGTTAATTGTACCAGCTTTGTGAGCGATTGCGACCCAGCTCGGCCTGGTTTATTAACATATTTTGCTATGCTTGATCCTCTTTTTTAAATATGGTGGCGGGTCTTACCAAGCTCTCTTGGCGCCGCAATGTCTTTACAGCTCGGCGTAAGCGATTACATGGCGGTTTGTACTAATTTAGATAGAGATATTCTTAATTTACTGATTAAATAAGACCATCAATGTTCATGAACATACAGCATCGTTTGGACACTGAGATTAATCATCAAAGCCTAATTTCACTCCACTACTCACACACAATAAGGTTAGATAGACAGAAAATCACCTTATAGGGATTGAAAAAATCATGAAAGAGATAAAAGTAACAAAACAATACATAGTTTTTAGATATTAATGAATTAAATTAAACGTCAACTATTAGGAAAAAGTTGTGCCAGGTTATAAATAAGAACATGTAGTTTTGGAATATATATAGATAATATCAATAATAAATATTTGGAACTCGCAATGAGTCATACATCATGCACAGATTTACATTACATATACATTTAAATAATCTAGCACATCGATCGACTGGAGGTCAAAGTGAAGAAGAAGTTCGCCTCTTGATGTAGATATATCATTATTTTGGTAATGTAGTGTAGTACGACAAATAGTACTTAACCATAACAACAAACTTGGTAAATTAGTGGCTGGAATAGGGTATATAAAAGCTACTTTTAAAAGATAGAACGTATTAAATTTAATTTACTACAATATATTCACTTTCACAAATTTCTATTACATATCATTCAAATTCTTGGTATTTCACAAGTTTCGGTGAATTTTATTAGTTTATTTTTAATTAATAAAAAAATTTTTAAAATATATATATTTTTAGATATAAATGTGAATTGGAATTTATTATATAAATATGTTATAATATGTGTGTTAATTGTGCAGTGTAATGCAACAAGGTATTCTAATATGAATGAAACTAATAAGTGGTTTGAGATATAATTTGTTGTATTATAAAAAGACGTAATAATGGGTAAGGTATTTTGTTTTTTGGTGAATGCATAAATAGTTCCATGATACTACATAAGTAATAATGCCTATTAATATAATGTATATTAATTGCAATATGTTGGTATAGATCACTTCGGATAATGATGGTCTGTTAAATCTATTAGATAGGTCTTGCACGTCTTTATCCGGGTACGTTTAAAGAAAATGATTGCAGTTCTTGAGCTTAGGCATTACTAGTTTCTCATGCTTCGATTATGAGGTTGAGTTTGTATATGATCTGTGTAATTTACGTGTAATGATATGTAAACACGAGCCTTGCCATAATGGGGTTTGTGCCCTTCACTTTAATTATACCCCAATAGCTACCGTGAGCACGCAATTTGACAAGGGTAAACAAGTACTTAGAGTCTTTTGGGCATACTTTTTCCCACCACTAGTTTGGAAGGACAGTCTCACCCCTTTCCCACTCCATATATCTTTTTTTGACAGTGTAACTATCACCTTATCACCTTTGGAATGTATTGTGTTACTAGGTTATAATTCTTCAGAATGAGAGGTGGGGATGGGTCATACACTTATTGCAGTAGGGAGAAGGTGACGACTAGCCTGATTTGCGTTCCTCGAAATAATTAGACCGCTCGTGACGCCCTTTTATATACTTCGCGGAAATGAACATGCGTTAGTATTTTTATACGATTCAACTGTCAAATACTCTTCCAAGACCATATAAATCTTTAAAGATACCGAAACTTTATACGTACAAATCAAACAGACTACAAAAAATAAAACCACAAAAAAAACAAACAAAAACAAACAAATCAATTTTTTGGATAAACTTCCGACTACCCCTAACCCCCTACCTTAAACAAAGGTAACTATTTACTATAAATTTTTTTTAAACGGGTTCTTCACTCCAGCCATCATTTGTGACAAAAAAATTTACAACAATTTGTTTTGATTGGTTTTTGCTTTTAGAAGGCTTCTTCGAAATAGTTATACCATTAATAAAATAAATAAATATACCTTAATTTATCTGCTTTACTACAATTCTACAGAAAACTAGTTTTAATACTTTTTAAAGTCTTGTTTTTCGCGAACGCCTGACATATTTCTTAATAAATCCTAATACATCCATCTCTCCCTTCTACGTAAAACAACACAATCATACAACCTGAGGGCACTAAACCGAATCCCCACTATACCTAAAAAACCTTAATATCGATAACATTAACTACAACACATAATATGTAACTTATAATAGAAACGACTCGCGTTGTCGACGACCCACCCCGTTCTTTCGGACCTTGCATCCGCACCACGACCCTACCGCAGGGCCTAGCCAGAGGAATGGAGGGGCTGCTGGCCCCCGCCCGAAATGAGCCAATTGTGTACTTCATTCCTTAACTATTTGACTATTTTTGATTTACAATAAGAACTTTACTTTATATTTAACCCAAAACATAAACCCGTGCTTATACTGTGAATCTCTACTACCATTCGCAATTCGAGAAAACAAGATTCCTAGAATGAAAACTATATATATATATAGAAAAGATATTATCCACAACCGAAACACCAAATTGAAACATAGACCCCTTCCTGGATAGAAAGGTGGACTATATGTTGAAGGAGAGTGTGTTGTGGGGGGTGGGGGGGGGCACTGTGCGTGGTTGAGAGGGACGGGTATGTGGTTATAGGTGTTTTTGTGTGTGAACAACATATGGTGTGGTGTTGGTTGGTGGTTTGGGGTAGGGTTGGGGTTATTCATCTTGCAATTACGGTACACGTCAAGTTCGAAGTCGAACGAGACACGATAGCCTAGGGGATTGTGGATGAACAAACTAAGATGTGTATATACTTGGTTGTTGCAATACAAAATGCATATGCTCGCTACCTTATACACACACACTTACTACACAAATCTGAGTTAAAGTTGCAGTATCTGTATCCCCACCCCCCCCCCAAGAAAAAATTTCTCTAAGCTCTACTCCACTGTTCGTGTAATTAGGGTTTTTTGGTTTAGTAGATACCCATGCATAATTGATAATATATGTTAATACATTTGTGTGCTTTAACGAATTATATCAAAATAACAAAATAGGAGCAACAGGCTGGATCCAGGGGGGGTGCACGTACACCCCTAGTCAGAGGAGCCAGTGACCTCCCCTTTCGGGGACTCCTTATTCAATATCGTCGGAGATTTTTTTAAGATAAGAAATATCGCAAATAGTTTTAGGCCAAAATTTCATTTATATGAAAATATTCTAACAAGAGAAAACTATTGGAGTTGGTAGGGACTGAAATACAAATGATGTTGCGAAAAGGATGCGTTTTACATTTCAATCAGGATCACAATTTCGATTAGTGGGTATGGAGAAGGGAGTGGACATAAGGGGGTGGGCGACCACCCAGCAACATTTCTAGAGAGCACCGGTATAACGCCTCATGGGTGAAGTATTTTTAAAGAGAA
Organism: Cheiracanthium punctorium; assembly: GCA_038373885.1. Lineage (NCBI taxonomy): Eukaryota > Metazoa > Arthropoda > Arachnida > Araneae > Cheiracanthiidae > Cheiracanthium > Cheiracanthium punctorium. Next base: position 232,007 of record JAWZYV010012132.1, read on the forward strand.
ATAAAATTGCTCACGGAAAGAATTAAAGAATAACGTTGTGCGCTGTGTGTGTAGAAAAAGAATTCAAAAGAAATTATTCGTGCAGGACATAATAAAAAAATAAAAGGAGTCGTGCTGGTATGTATAATACCCCAAACCACAAAACAAAACGCTTACCCGCTCCACCCCACCCCCCCCCCCCCCCGCCAACCCCACCCTCCCCCCCGACCACCCACGCCCAAGGCACCCACACCCTAACACCCACGCTCCGCCCCCCAACCTGCCCCACTCCCCCCAGCCTCTCCCACCCCCACACCAGCCCCCAACCGCCCCGCCCACCATCTGCCCCCACCGCCGCCCCCACCCCCCGTTCCCAATAAGTTACTCATTACACAACCTACTGCTAATTATTACTCAAAAAAGTTTTGAATTGGTATTGTTATCCCTGCGCAATAATCAGTTTAATAAAAGTCAGATTTTTATTTTTTTTAAAATGGTAGCAGCACTTTACAATTCCCCAATCAATACCCAACTACGTGATGTGGCACTGTGGGTAGACAATGTCTCATTGACGGTCACTTTCAATATTGGATACAAGCAGTATTTCTTAAACCTGTATATAATTTATTGTTTGCATACAGATCATATGTGATAAATCCCAGCTGGGCAAGGTCAACTCAAGCCTTTCATCCATTTAGTGGGGTCAATAAAATAAGGACTTAGGCTTTGCTATGAGGTCAAACACTGTGGGCTCGTGCAGTCTGACCCACCGTGCCTAGGTATATGGCACTCGTATCACAGAGCCATGGTCACGAAGGTCTCCGTTGAGCATGGCAGGTATCTTTTGCCTGCAGAGGGGCTGTTGGCCAATGTTTGACTTTGACTTTATCATATATGTCCCGCATATGTATCCTGCGTATTCATATTTACCATTAAGACAATAGTGATTTGGGTCCCGGGTCCCTAATCCCCCCCCCCCCTCCACACTACACACTTAGTTTACCCACTGCTTGGGTGACATGTCGTGTGGCATAGTATTAAATGTGTGGCTTCTTTTGAATTCTGCATTTCCATGTGTTTGTGCTACTACTATTTTGCACTGTGAATTTATAAAGTTAGTATCCCCTTCGTCTGTCTGAAATTACAGATTAGTGTTAGCACAACTAGCTGTATGTCATGCAGATACAAGTGTTTATTTATTCACCTGTTTTATTTCATCTCCCCCCTGCCCTCCGAAAAATTTTTTACCTGTTTGCCCTCTTGAAGTGACAAATTGTTTACAATTTAGTTTCCATTAATGCAGTGTGATGAGTGAATCTTCCTCGGATCCGCGGTTGGTTATTCCGCTATTTTGCTTTTTTTATTTTTCGCGTTTTTATAAGAAGACATTACTTTCCGTCTTTTTTCGTTGTTTAATTCCGAGTTTAAAAATATTTTCAAGTCAATTTTCTTTTTAAAGAATGTATTCGCCGAAATACATCTTGGCTTACCGATATTAAGTAGACGTTATTGCTACCGCCAACACGTATTCGTCTTCGAGTCCATGCTTATTGCGTATTCAAAAATCTTGCAGATTGGAATCCAATGAGAAGCCTTTAGATCCACTCCTCCAGCCAAAGGAAAGGGGCCGCCTTTGCAACATGCGCGCATCGAAAAGAAAATGGGAATTTTTTCAAGGGAGGAATCAAAAATCAAAGACCCTCCGCGAAGTTTGTTCCTTTCGATAACGGAAGCGCTGAATTTTTTTTACATTTGTGGTTTGATCCGTTTTGGGGGTTTTCTGTCCTCAGTTATGGAAAGCAATCTTTTTGGGATATCATAAACCGCATTAACCTGGGGAAAAAACAAAGAAAATCACAATTAAGATTTTTTCTAAAATCTGCATTTTTTTTTTAATTGCTTTCGTAGTGAATTAATTTTGAGGCTTTAGAAAAATCCCATAACATCCAAGTTTAAAAACAAACAATTATTCTCCAATGCACGCATTATGCTTGTCAGCAAACAGCGGGCCCGCCCGGGGGAAAAGGGAGGAAGAAATGTTTACTTTAAAAAAATGAATTTCTCTCTCTCTCCCTCCTCTCCTTGACCAGACCTTCCAAACAGTCGTTTATTTATTTAAAATTTTCCTTTTTCTAAATTGAAAACATTGTTTTATTTTAAAAATTCGTAGGTTCTTTTTTGGCCCCCAAAATCATAGGCTTATCACACCAAACGCAAGGTTTTTTTTTTTTTTTTTTTTTGGAAGGGGCGTGGGGAGCGCGCACATAGAAATTTTTCTAAAGTAAAAAAGGTATGTTTCTTTAAGTTAAAAAAAAAAAAAAAAAAAAATTTTTTTGGAATGAATGGTTTTCCAAAAAAATTTTTCCGTGGGCACACCCCCCCCCCCCCCCCCCCCCTCTGCCCGAGAATGCTTATTCCAACTTAGCAGAAAGTACTTTTAAATAGTCTATAGAAGTAGGAAAGGAAGAGTTTTTAAATTTTAACACTATAACGATTTAACCATCAATAGTTTTTTTAAAACGCTGAACTAATCATTTTGCAAGTATTTTTTGTATTTTAAAAAATTTTTTTTAAGCTTATAATTAGTGAACTAAGGTTTTTTGTACCCCAGTTGTTGCAGGTATATACTAGTCAGCTTTCCCCCCCCCCTCTCCATTTGTTTGGAGAGAGAAAAGTAAAAAGAGATCGGGATTTAGCAGATTTTTAAAGGGAACATATATGGCCTAAATTTTTTTTTTTTTTTTTATTTGTATTTTTGTTAGTGGGGAACTTTTTAAAGTTACGGATAGATTTTTTTGTCTGATGTAAGAGAAAAGTTTTAAAAAACTTTTAAAATTTTTGGGAAAATTTCTTTTTCTGTGCCCTATTTTGTTTCTTGGTTATTTTAAAATTGTGGAAACTTGGAAGCTTGAAATATTTAATGAATTTTTTTATGAAGGGTTCTGAAAATTTTTAGGGTTTTCCCCCCCCCCAAAATTTTATTGCATCACTTTAAAAGAATAAAGTAAAAATTTTTTTTGTCTTACTGTAGATTTTTAAAATTGATTAAGATCATCCTTTAAATAATGATAACCTCTGTTCATTTTTGAATGTTTTGCACAAAATTGCACATAAAAGTTTTTTGAATTTTAATTTTTTAA
>JAWZYV010012133.1:0-240673 GCA_038373885.1 Cheiracanthium punctorium
GGACAGGGTTGAGTCACAATTAATCCGGATGATCCATGTATTTGATCATTTCCGTACGAAGAACACGAACAGGTACACACCGATTTTCCTGTGTTTTCCTTATATATAAACCAAATACTATTCACAAGAAATATGGTTTATACTCAAAATTTGAAATAAACTAAATAATAATTAGTATTACTAATTAAACTAATACAGGTTCAATTTTTTAAATTTGAAATAAACTAAATAATAATTAGTATTACTAATTAAACTAATACAGGTTCAATTTTTTAAATTAACAATATACATAATTATTAGGTATTGATAATTATTACACTTCTCAAAACAGAATGATACACAAATCCTACGTTCTCTCTGATAGATAATAAAATCATTAAATGTTTGATAATTCGTACCTTGACAGTGTGTAATGTTTTAAAAATGAATCATTTAACTTCTGGACCAACATAATTAAAGTTCACGGGAGTCGCCAGTTTTCATGTCACTGCCAAAAAGTTAACTTCTTTGCGACACAAAGAAGGAATAAATTGTTTTTACATAGAGTTTTCATTTATAATTTTAGTATCATTAATTTTGTCATTGAAACAGCTACAATATGAAGAAAAATATTTTTGCTCGTTTTCAAGCTACGCCTTGGAGGGTCTAAATAAAAGATGCTTGAAAATGTGAGATTAAATGAATATTAAAGAAAAATCCAAAAATGATAAACTAAATTCACCTTTCAAGTCTTAAAAAAAAGTTGCTACTTAAAGTATCCATATTTAATGAAATTGCTCTTCAGTGTTTTTGGTTTTATGAGCATTGTTAACGTGTTTTTCAGTGATTGATATAAACAAATTTTATCTGATTTAATTCTAAGCTCTGAGCAGGGGCGGCGTAGCACGGTAAGCAAGGTCTAGGTGCCATCGTCGAAAGGGGGGGGGGGGCGTTTTGAACTAAAACTGAGAAAATCTTGATCCAGAGCACTGGTTCCCAAACTGTTTTGTCCTTCTCTTCAAAAAATCTTCAACTAGATTTTTTTTTTCGCGACCCACTACTACATAACGATAACCAATATAGGCTATATAAAATAGTATAGTTTACTATACATAAATAAAATACTAAAGTTTAATTTTTCCCACCCTTTTCGACCCACCGAAATTGTTCCCGTGACCAAACAATGGATCGCGGCCCATAGTTTGGGAACCACTGATCTAGAGCACAAAAGGGGCGCCTTTTTTACACTGTTATAAATATAAGTTCAACGTTTCACCAAATAACCGGTGAAAACAGAGAGCTACAAGCAATGTCATGTGCCTTGAACGACTTCTGTTGTTCATTTGAAAATGCCTGAAAAATGTCACGTACGAACCAAATTTTCGGTTCCACATCCGAAAACTCGAATTTCCGGTGAAACCGATCTCAAAACAATATGGCTGCCCACGCTGTTCGCTCGCATTAGGATAGATGTGATTCCGTAAAAGTAAGAAAAGTGTTAATTTTTTCTCATTTTGTATTAATTAAGTCTATGAACAATGTTTAATAGTTTTTGAATAAGTGAAAATATTAAGATATTCACACTTATGCCATGGTGATGAGAATGGCATAACCCTAATCATACGCGATCGACTGTGACACAAAATGAATCGATTATATTATTTTGGCAAATGGTCACGAATAACAGCTTGATAGTGTGGCGGCCGCCGCGCCTGCGATCGGTGCGTTCCCGAGCACCAACCTGATCCTTCAGCGGCCACCACATCGAACAAGCTTCCGCGCATCCTGTGAGGAGCGCTAGCGGCTACTCCCATGATAGCAGAGCCAGGGAATCTAGCAACGCTGATGTGCAGTCCGGGAATATAAAAGGAAGTGTGTTCACGCATGGTTCGCTATTATTATCGCGTTGCTGTTGTTGTTACCAGAACTCTATGTTAATTGTACCGCTGGATGTAAATTGACCGTATCGTGCAGAGCTTGCATGCTCGACTTAAAATCTGAATAAAATATCGTTAAGTTTTTATTAGATAGTATTTTCATTCAACTGATGTTACACTCGACGTATTCTTAATTTTTATCTATAGTAAGGAGCTGACAGTACGCTCCTCCACGTTGGTGACTTCTGGACATTTTGTATACGCAATCCTGCAATCCGAGTTCATTCAAGAATTATGGAGTCTCAAGACATTTCTTGTCATCAATTCGTAACATCCAGCATTAGTGTTGTGCATTCCAGTATCAATTTCCATTAAGTGAAGATTATTTTTTTCTTCTTCCGGCAGTTTTTGGTGAAATATTGCTCGCCAGGTGGTTGACAAAATTCCTCATCGCCGCGTGTAATCGCAAGTGTTTTAATGCAGTACGGAATCTCAAGTGTTTTTTTTTTTTTTTTTCAAATCATCAAGAGTGTGCTTGTCAAGGCGTATGTAATCTGCGCTGTGTTTTCTTCCGGTCGTGTGCTTACACTTTGTGTGTGTTGCAAGTGTCGCTTCGTCTAAGTGCACGTGCTTACCCCAAAATGCATTTTTTTACACGTGCACCAGTACAAGTGATACCGTGCGTAAGTGTGTGCTAGTGATGCCGTGTTCATGTGTTTTTTCCTGCCCGCAAGTCGTGTTGTTTTGTAGCGGGCTGTGTCAGAGCAACTCAAGTTGGATATAAACATTTCGTCGCTTCAAGGTGTTATAGCCAACCCTGGGTGAGTCGTTTCCAATTTATTTATTTTTCTTTCTCTTTTATTGCGCTGCTTGTATTTGATACCCCTCGTGTTGTTTTGACATGTCTCTGCCTTGTGAAAATGCCAGTACCGGCGATGGCACGTCCGGCCCTACCCAGTTAGCACGTGTTGCTGTTAAACCTCCCCCATTTTGTCGTACCGACCCCTCGCTATTGGTTTATCCAGCTAGATGCACAATTTAAATTAGGCGGAATCACCGCCGATGACACCCAATTTTACACGGCGATCTCCGCTTTGGAATCGGAAGTGTTACAATCGGTACGGGAGCTTGTCCATAATCCCCCACCTACCGACAAATACAAGTCTCTTAAAGCCAAATTAATTGCCGTATACGCGGAGTCGGAGACTGTAAAAATTAAACACTTGCTTCAAGATCTGCATTTGGTGATATGAGGCCTTCCCAGCTGCTGTCTAAGATGTCTGACTTATCCGCCGGTAGTTTAAGTGACAACATTCTTAACCCATTCGTGCCTGGATATTTTTGCGACTTTCTTCGATTTTTGCTAACACCAGCAGTAATTGATACATTTCTGATGTCAACTTTTTGAACAAGGGATGATTTCATTTAAAATCATTATGTATAAAAATTGAAATGTCAACATCCTACTTTGCCATATTAAAATATTTTGTGGAATTGAGGTTCAATACTCGCGAGGACATAATGGACAGGGGCATTGTTACGCATTGTTATAAACAGCATTGTTATACCGAGTATTTTTGCCTTATTTCCAAGGATTACTTCCCTTTGTTGAAAGTCATTTTAAATAAAGGTTTAGTCCACTCTTTCAAAGTATATTATTGACACTAGTATTTAAAGAGCATTGCTATATCCTGTATTTTTGCCTTTTTTTCAACAATTACGCCTCTTTGTTGAAAGTCATTTTAAATAAAGGTTTAGTCCACTGTTTCAAAATATATTATTTACAAACTTTCTTAAAGAGCATTGTTTTTACCACTTATTTCTGCATTATTTCCAACAATCAACAATTAACGCCCCTTTGTTGAAAGTCATTTTTAATAAAGGTTAAGTGCACTGTTTCAAAGCATATTATTGACGCACATTTTTAAAGAGCATTGTTATATCCTGTATTTTTGCCTTTTTTTCAACAATTACGCCTCTTTGTTGAAAGTCATTTTAAATAAAGGTTTAGTCCACTGTTTCAAAGTATATTATTTACAAACTTTCTTAAAGAGCATTGTTATACCATGTATTTCTGCATTATTTCCAACAATTAACGTCCCTTTGTTGAAAGTCATTTTTAATAAATGTTTAGCACACTGTATCAAAGTATATTATTGACGCACATTTTTAAAGAGCATATTGTTATATCGTGTATTTTTGCCTTTCCAACAATTACGTCCTTTTGTTAAAAGTCATTTTTGATAATGGTTTAGTTCACTATTTCAACGTATATTATTGACAAATAATCTTAAACAGCATTGTTATACCGTACATATTTTAATTGATTCTAACGGTTACGCCCCTTTGTTAAAAGCGATTTTTAATAAAGGTATAGTCTATTGTTCCAAAGTATATTATAGCTACATTTTTAAAAAACATTATTATACCGTATTTTACAGCATTGATTTTAAAAAATTATGTCTCCTTTACTAATATGATAAATGTAAAAGTTCGCATTTTTGTGTGTTTGAGTGTTTTGGATTCAATCTCGCAAAAACCGTAGAACGGATTTGCGTAAAATTTGGACTGAAAATAGCTTACGCCCTGCATTAATATGCAGTCTACCTTTTATGCATATAGCATAAATAGTTCTTTGACAGATACGCTCAAAATAATTCTAATACATTGCGTGGTGAACCATGTCGAACGGAGGGCGAGCCCCTCCGACCGTGGTTGTGACCTCCTTCCTGTCAATGGACAGAGGAAACCTTGGTGTCTATGCTGCACGAGTATCGTGCTCTCTGGTGTCCTGAGTTCTCCTATTGGTGCGACGGTCGTTGTAGTGATGACGGGTGGACAGTGGGCCGGGTTCGTCCTGCCCCGCTGGTCTGGGTGCCAGCACTGCCTCCTCTAATGTGGGGAGACGGGCAAGGGTTACCGTTTACCACCCGCTAGGCAAGCCCCGCGCAACCTGATGAGGGCCTCTTTGAGACTCCTCGAGAAGGTTTGCTGTCAATGCGGCGGCCCATTGGTGTCCTTTTAGGAGGGCTACCAATCGTGTAATGCTCAACATAGAGCGGGTGCACGTATTGAAATAGTCTCCTTACATCCCTGTAAGTACTATGCAAGTTCCAAAACTTTCTCCCCTAATAGAAAGCTACACCATACCTGTGTTTTATAGGCTACCTATTATGCATATTTCACAAATAGTTCTTTTACAGGGAGGCTCATTAGAATTGGATTACGCTCTGAAAGCACATCTAAATACTAAACAGTTTATATGTATATATTGTTAAGAATTTTCGGTTTGTTCTGCCTCTGAGATATTAAAATTATTCTAAAATTCCTACCCTACGCGTCAAATAATTACATTTTGCATTTTGTTGTATCAAAATCGGTTAACTAGAACGCGACATACGGAGTTTTGAGTTTGCCCATTGGTTAACATAGGGTTTTTCTAGAAATCTCGAGAAATATTGATGCTAGAGCTTTGGTGATTTCACTAATGGGAACTTATTTTTGACGCCAAATTTGGCGACATTTCGGTTATTTGGTGCGCTTTTACCAATGGGGCCAGTAATTCTTGTTTTCCTGCATTAATGTTGCGCTGTAGCTTAGTATTACTAATTTAATTTCCATTTCCATGACATAATGAAAATTCGAGCTTTATGCGGGTTCTTCGAGAAATAGCTCCTACCAGAATTTTCGCTTAGCTTCTGTGATACCTATAAATAGAGACAGGGCAGGCCACCAGAGATAGTTATATTCGAACGCTAATTGAGTTCGATGGATTGCCCTGTAACTTGTGCTATTGGAAGCAGTATTTTTCTTGTTTTTGAGTACAGAGTGTAAATTCTTCATTGCTGAGTCCTGGGGGACTGTTTATGATTTCCTTTGTAAGTTTCCATTGAATTTTTGTCAGTGGAAGTGTTTTATTTTTTGTAAGAAATACAGCATCTGTGAAAGCTTTTGTACTGAGAGGACTATTATAAGCAAGGTACTGGCCATTAGTGTCTGTGAATTTTGCACAGCTGACTGTTCGACGAAGTTCTAGAAGCAATAAAATTTGTGTTCCATCCTGACAAATGGACTTTTTACTAGAACTTTCTACATACACTGGACATTAGAATGACGAACCTAAGAATCGAATCCCGACGAAGCCAATATCTCTGTAACTATTGAACCGAATCAAAAACTTTTTCTATAATAGAAGTCTTCTATTCCTAAGTATTATAGTTTTAAGAATTTTGGGGGCAATCGGCTGTTCTAGGGGTAAACTAGCTTAAAATTCGTATTCTACGCGCCAAATAATTAAATTTCGTATTTTATTTCATCAAAATTGGTTACCTTGACCGGGGGTTATGGAGTTTTGGGTTTCCCCATTGGTAAGCATAGGGTTTTCTAAAATCTCGAGAAATATTGATGTTAGAGCTTAGCTGACGTCACTCTTGGGATCACTTATTTTTGGCGCCAAACTTGGCGATATTTCGGATATTTGGCGCTATTTTTCCAATGGGGCCTAAAATCAGTGGCGGCTCGTGGGATACAGCAAGTACAGCCGGGCTGCACTTGAAATTATCAGCACGTACTTTAAAATAATTTATTCTACTAATTTTCCGAAATTCAGATTAGAATTGTGGAATGAGGTTTATCGGTGTGACGTCATTTTTCCACCAACACGTGACCTTTAGGCTGTGTTGATGAGTAGCCCTGTAATCTGATTGGCTGAAGTGTATATTTTCCATGGACACGTGGCTGAAATAGCCTCGTCTCAGTATAAGTTTTAATATGTTAGCATTTTTTAATTGGAATCTTTGGAGAGATATCTTTTTGCAGTCATGTACAGGTTCCAGAGAGTTATTGAAACATTCGTAGGCAGCACAATACGGAGGCATAATTATTACTTTTTTGATTTTGCGCTTATTACCAAGAGTCCAGCACATAAGCCTATGGAGAAATGGTTGTTTGTTTTCCACCGTCACGTGACTTTTATAGCCTCGAACCCAAGGAGGCGATATCCTCCATTCCTACGGTAAATTAAAAAAAAATCTCCGAAAAAAAACCAACCAAAAAAAAAAAAACGTATTGTGGCCGGATCGCTCATTCAGAAAGAAAGCACTTTAATCTGCCCGCAATTCAATTGGGAAAATCTTCCCAGAGCGCTGAAAAGAAAATTGGCAGCACCGTTGCCATGACAACGACTACGTCAGCAGCCTCTCCGGCATAGGGAGTATGCAGCTGCATACAGCCGATGGAAGATTTTCTAACGGCGGCTGAACTTGAGAACTCGACTAACTGATTCGCTCGGACGAGAAGTGAGGGAGGGGGTAAGGAGAATATATGTTTGGAAAACTCTGGACTTTATATTGCTGAATTTATCAAGAAGGTAAGCCTGAATAGACGCTTATGAATGGAGAATTACCCATCAAAGCAATATTGTTTTTAAGTAAGCAAGAACTGGCATTTAGACATGGCGAGCGAGAAAATTCTTTAAACATGGGAAATTTTAAAGAGCTTTTAAAATTATTGATATCTGAATTAAAACAACACCTTTTTATGGGGACATCACTGACCGATTCGCATGTTTAAAAGAAAGGAGGATTGATATAAAAAATAAGTAAGTTTTCTTTTTTTTTTTTTTCTTCTCAAGTTATCGTTACAAAAGAAAATTCTAAGGAAACTTCGAATCAGACACTGATTAATGCAATTTTGAGGATAAGAGCGGCTGGTTGAAATTTATGTCCATTTTATGGAAGTAAAATAGGATCTCTGATATTTTTTATGTAATTTCTTTTTTTTTTTCCTCAGTGAGGGCTTAATCCGCCAGCTTTCGAATTCAGTAACAAAGATTTTCCAATCCTCTCCGGAGGAAAGGGGGGGGGGGGCTCATATGCTTCCGGCTGCACTAACATTTTTGACCACGGGCCGCCACTGCCTGAAATTTCATTTTCTTGCATTAATATTGCGTAATAGTCTAATGATTCAACTGTATTCCTATGACGTAATCAAAATCCGCTCTTTAAGGGGATATTTCGAGAAATTTCTAATAGCTTCTGCATCTCCTATAAATACGACAGCGTGCTACCCCGGTTGAGTCAGTCTGTTTTTGACTGCTATGAGAAATAGACGTAAGTTCTGTTGAGAGCATAAGACTCTGTGTTATAGCGCTTATAGAAGTAGTAGTTTGCATGTTTTTAAAAGTGCGTTTTAAGTGCTGTGTAAATGTGTCATTGCTTAGTCTTGAGGGACTGTTCCCGCAATCCCTCATAAGATTCCACTGAATATTTCACTTGTGGAAGTATTTTATTGGGTGTGAATGACAACATCTGTGAAAACTTCGTTACTCAGCGGACTGTTAGAGTAGCAACTGGGAGTTAGTGCCTGTGAATTTTGTACAGCTAGAAGCAAGAAATTACGTGTTCCAACCTAACAAGTGGACTCTTTACTTGCTAGAACTTTCTACTCCTACTGGCCTTTAGAACGGCGGACCCAGAAATTAAACAGAGTTTTCTGCAACAATTGGCTACCTTTCATGATTTCTTAAAAGTAAAATAAAATAAAAGTTTAAATAGTTCTTTTACTGGGACACTCAAATTAATTCTAATGCATTGAGCTGCATGGGTATTTCTTTCACGTCTGTACTGATTCTAAATTTTTTTTTTTTTTTTTTACTGATAGAAAGCTACACTATTCCTGAGTATTATATAGGCTACCCGTCATGCATAAATCACAAATAGGTCTTTTACAGGGATACTCATTCGATTTACTTTGGAACTAATGAACCGATTCTAAAACTTTTCACGGACGGAAAGCTGCACTATTCCTGAGTATTGTAGGCTACCTTTCTTGTATATAGCATAGTTAGTTCTTTTACAGGGACACTCATAAAAATTACGTTACGCTCTATGTGTACCTCTGTAACTATTAAGCCAATTCTGGAAATTTTCTCACTCATGGAAAATTACGTTATTCCTGGGTATTAAAGGCTACTTTTAATGCATATAGCATAAATAGTTCTTTTACATGGACAATCAAAATAATTCTAATGCGTTACGCGCTAAGGACATCTCTATGACTACTGAACCGATTCTAAAGATGTTTTCACTAACAGAAAGCTTCACAGTTCCTGAGTATTATGGACTACCTTTTATTTCCTTCTATTCTGAAAAAAAGTAACGGCCGCTGCCGCAAGCTTGTTCTGATATCTCCTTCGAAAGCGTAGGGATTTGAGTTTTAACGAAGGTTTCCACGAATTCGGAAAATTCCGGGAAGCCAATAAGTTGACTTAAATTTCAAAATTCGAATATTTTAGAAGATATTAATAAAAACTGAAAAAATAAGCATGATGGTTGCCAGGCTAGGTAATTTTCGCCAGCATAAAATCATTCATGCCTTTGCAACAAAGCAATTCCAAGTATGTAGAATCACGTGAAACTGACGAACATGAAGTAGAATGACAGCAATTTTATGCCAAATTTAAAAGTTTGTGACATAAATAAGTCAAAGTGTCAAACCCAGACAGCACATAAGCTTAAATCAAGCTTGACATTTACTTGAATTTGATATATTAATACAAGCTTGACATTTCAATCCATTAGCTTGATTATTGCGCTGATGGCGCCATCTGTCTCTGTAGGCGAGAAGGAGAATGGGCATTGAAAAGTCTAAGAAGGAATGAATGAATGGAATAAGCCCCTCTGAAGTGTAACACGAGGGGAGTTTTAGTTTTATTTAAATCTAATTAACATTAGTAATTCCATTAACATCAGCCCTAAAAATAAATTTTAATATAATTAACACAATTATTGACCATAGAATTAAAAAACAAAAGATTCTATATTTCCAAATATGGAAATTCTTCAAAATAAATTACAATTATACTACGAAATTGATTTCAAAATCAGCCGTTTGTCTCGATTTTGAAAGTTTTAAAACGTGTGCTGCTGTTCAGTTTATATCACACATAACATTATTTTAATTTTGATGCATCCCATGGAAAACAGATGGAAAGAAACAGATAACACATCGCCCACTTATCAATCTGGCGAGAAAACGGCGTGATAAGTCACTTCAAACTTTAGTCATAACTGCTCGAGGCACAGTGGCTGAACCGATAGTGCGCTCGGCTGCCAACCCAAAGTTCCCGGGTTCTATTCTAGACGCGAGCACTTTATGGAAACAGATTAATTGAAATTTCAGCGTAGAGGGGGGAAATGCGTGGCAATGTGGGGCGAGTTCGGCGCACCGTGTATTTAGGAAATTTTTTAAGCTTGAAATTAAGCTTGCTATGTCAAGCTTGATATGTCAAGCTTAATGGAAGATGGGCAAGTGTAAAATGAAACACTTGATTCAAGCTTGCATTAAGCTTACACGCTTGAAATTTTCAAGCTTAATTCAAGTTTACTGACTTGATAAATCAAGCTTGCTGCAAGTTTGATGTGCTGTCTGGGAAGTTCCCTTAGATAACAGGAGTTTAGAATTACCGATTATTCGTTTTTCCAAAACAGAATAACTAATTTTAGCTGATTTAAAAAGCGCCCTTTTGGCATCAGGTACAGGTACGATCTGGCAAAAGACTATCTCTCCAAGCAGGGTAAAACTAAAACGCGTTTTTCAAAACGTTAGCACCCAGTATCTTGAAAATGAAAAATAATTAAAATGCAGATTATAGTAAAGCCGGTTAGGTTCAGCTTATTTGCTACAGTAAAAATGTTTGGCGGCGTTGACCATGCCATTATAGCAGTTACAATACAGCTTGGATATTTGTCAGCGCGGCGAGATGATATATTTCGTGCTGCTAAATACGCCAATCTGCAAAGAAATTATGTATATGAATACAAGGATAACGATTTACACGGTAACCTTACGTGAGCAGTAATTATTGGTTATGAGTTTGTATAAACCGCCAAATAATGAAAAGTCGCCATTTGCGGCAAGCTATTCTAGCTGTTCCGTAGTTTTTATCAAAGAAAACATATAAAGTACTGTTTTCTTCGAACTAATTATTAACTATACATATACGTAAGTCGCCAAATTATGAAAAATTGCCATGGGTGGCAAATACGCAAGGTTTTCCATAGCTTTTACACAATTAAAAGTAGTGAGAAGTTTAAATTTTTATGTTCCAGAGAACATGCATAACCAAGCGATGTGTAGCTCGGTAACATTCAATCTGAACCGATCTTAAGTTTCTTTTCTTTTGAAATTATGCCTTTTTTACGAATACGCCTTATTAGGGGCCGAATGCATCATACGTAAAGCGAGCGTAGCGAGTCCAGGGGCCTTGGCCCCTTGTATATAACAAAAATAGTTATTTAGCACGGACACTCATAGAATTGCGATACGCTCTACGGGTATCTCTGTAACTGCTAAGCCGATTCTAAAACTGTTTTCAGCGATAGAAAGCTACACTATTCCTTAGTATTATATCTTACCTTTCATTTATATAACATAAATATATTCTTTTAGAGTGACACTGAAAATAATCCTAATACATAACGCGGTGTGGGCATCTCTGTAACTATTGAACTGATTCTAAAACTATTTTCACGGACATAAAGTTGCGCCATTACTGACCCAGACAGCACACAAGCTTAAATCAAGCTTGACATTTCTTTGAATTTGACGTATTAATACAAGCTTGATAGTTCAATTAATTTCAAGCTTGCAGCAAGAATGGAGAAGTCATTTGAACTGTCAAGCTTGAATACAACTTGACAAGGACTTTGTGGGGTCCGGTATACGTGGGTGCGAAAGCAGTCCTTGACGCATCATATCTCAGGAACACATGCGAAGAGTTCTGCAAGTCTTTATTCACAAACACAGTTTTTGAGCAATCTGCGCTGGTGGGTACGGGGTGTACAGCTGACATGTAGTTTTTTAACTTTTGCACGAATGTTTGCTGGTCGGCACAGGATGTGGGTGAACTGTCCGCTTGCATGAATTCTCCGGGCAGACGGAGACTGGCGCCGTACACCAACTCGGCAGCAGGAGCACCGATATCCTCTTTAATGGCGGAGCGCAGACCAAGTAAGACTGTGGGAAGAACGTCGGTCCATTGAATCAAAGTATGACATCGTATCTACTACTTCAATGAGCGATGAAGATTTTCGACAATGCCGTTAGAGCGCGGATGATACGGGCTAGTGCGCACTCTGTGAGTGCCCAGGAGCTTGGTTAACGCCGTAAAAAGCAAGGACTCGAACTGACGACCTTGGTCGGTGGTGATTCGCTCCGGAACTCTAAAACGCGCAATCCACAAGCTATAAAATTGTTTGGCAACAGCGTCGGCAGAAATGTCTACTATGGGAATTGCCTCGGGCCAGCGTGAGAAACGATCGATGCAAGTGAGCAAATAAGAAAATCCATTAGATGGAGGTAGAGGTCCAACTAAGTCGATATGCACTTGTAGAAAGCGGTAAGTTGGCAACTCAAATCTTTGTAGTGGGCTGTGAGTGTGCCTATGGATTTTTGATTTCTGGCACTCAATGCATGCACGTGTCCACTCGCCAATGTCTTTAAACATTTCTGGCCACACAAAACGCTGTTGCACTAACTTCTTTGAAGCTTTTATCCCAGGGTGAGACAGACGATGCAAGTTATTGAAGATGGCACGTCGGAACCTCGCGGGAACGTAAGGTCTGATCTTACTGCCCTGAATATCACAATAAAGTGATGTATCAGGAGCGAGCTACATGGGCTGGAGATTTAGACTACTACAGGTTGTATTTTGTAGGAGGGCTTGAAGCTCCGAATCCTGTTTCTGTTCGTTTGCCAGAGCTATGAAATCGGTTAACGAGGGCATCGAAATTTCCTCTATGCGGGACAGAGCATCGGCGACGACATTTTCGGCACCATCAATATGGCGAATATCTGTGGTAAATTGGCTGATAAAATCGAGGTGTCTCAGCTGGCGAGGGGATGCTTTGTCGGACCACTGTTTAAACGCAAATATTAGGAGTTTGTGATCTGTAAAAATAGTAAATTTACGTCCTTCCAGGAAGTGACGAAAGTATTTGATGGCGGCGTAGATCGCCAAAAGTTCGCGGTCGTACGTGTTGTAAAGCGTCTGGGTTGAGGAAAGTTTTTTGGAAAAGGAAGCGAGAGGCTTCCAGGTGCCCTGATCGTTTCGCTGCAAAACTGCTCCTAAAGCAGAGCTGGACGCATCTACCATAAGGGAAAGGGGCTTAGACGCCGACGGATATTGCAGGACGGTGGCAGAAATTAAGTTACTTTTGCATTTTTGAAACGCTTCGCGCGCTTCGGGAGTCCAAGCAATAGGACGCTTGTCTTTCTTTTTACTGCCTACCAAACAGGCATTTAGAGGAACTTGAGTGGTAGCAGCGTGCGGAAGAAAACGACGGTAAAAATTCAGCATAGCGAGGAATCGACGCAACTCCTGAATTGTAGTCGGTTCGGGGATATCTCGTACAGCGGCAACTCTATCCATGAGAGGTCGAACGCCGTCGGCTGAAATTTCGTGGCCAAGGAAAGATACCTTGGGTTGACCGAAAACGCATTTTGATGGGTTAAGACTAACGCCGTATTCCTTGAACCGTTCAAACCGCGCGAAGGTGAGTCAAATGCTTTTGCTCCGAAGCCGATGCGACTAAGACGTCATCAAAATACGGAACGCAGAAATCTAACCCGAATAAAACCTGATGGATGAAGCGCTGAAAGGTCTGCGCCGCGTTGCAGAGGCCGAGCCCGAGCATAAATGAGCAACTTGCTTTGTTGGTCTATTTGCGCTTGTAATGTTTGCAATACTGGGACCTGGAGCCTGCAACTCGTGTACGTGCACCGGAGTAGCTAACTCGTGAATTTTATCGGCTATACCGGCAAGGTTATTGAGCGGTTCGCTACTGGCAGCAAGTATGGCCTGGGTGTTAGATGGGAGGCGATTCATCTACAAAGTTTTAACCCATTTATGCCTAGCGTCCGTTTTTTGGGACGGCATTTTCGCTATCAGTCGAAAACGTTATTTATTTTTCCTAGCGAGTGGACATAATGGACATAGAATCAAAGGGTTCTATTAAAAATGCCTTTGAACAAAGGAACATTATCGTTAGACTTAAGGCAAAAATATACGGTATAACTATGCTTTTTAAAAATCCGTCAATAATATGTTTCTAAACAATGGGCTAAAATTTTAAAGAATAGAATTAAACAAATGGAAGTAATTGCTTCAAATCTATGTAAAAGTATGGGTTAAAGTGCTTATACACTGGATTAAGTTATAGAATACCTTTCATGTATTAGCGTAAATAGTTCTACAAGGACACTCAAAACAATTCTAATTCATTACGGTCTCTGTAACCACTGAACTGAATTTTTTTTTTCACTGATAGAGAGCTATGCTACTCCTGAGTAATATGAGTACCTTTCATACATATTGTTACGAATTTTCGGAGCAACCCGCTGTTCTGGGGCTTAAAATACTAGTTCAAAATTAGTATTCTACGCGTAAAATAGTTAAATTTTGCTTTTAGTTGCATCAAAATCGGTCAACTAGAACCGGAAATATGGAGGTTTCGGTTTCCCCATTGTTTTTCTACGGGTTTCTAGGAATCTCGAGAAATATTTGTCCTAGGGCTTCGATCTCTTCACTTTTGGGGACTTGTTTTTGGCGCCAAATTTGGCGATATTTCGCCAAAAGTCGTCAGACTTGGCGACATTTTGGTTATTTGGTGCGATTTTCCCAACGTGGCCTGAAAGTTGGTTTTTCCGCATTAAAAACGCATAACAACCTAACATTTCTCTTCTATGACGTAATCAACATTCCCGCTTTATGAGGAATCCTCGAGAAATAGACTTTTCTCGAAGATTCTTGTAGCTTCTGCGTCGGGTATAAATATAAGCGCGTTTCTGAAGCCCCAGTTCAGTGTTGATCAAGCTTTGAGAGAGTGAGTACGCTTGCTTTGAAAAGCACATTACTGTTTAATTGTGCTTGTGAATTTTGTACTGCTGATTGTTCTACGAAGTTCTAGAAGCAATAAAGTTGTGTTCCATCCTGACCAGTGGACTTTTTACTAGAACTTTCTACACCAACTGGACTTTAGAACCCCGGAAACAAGCAGAGTATTTCTGCAACATATATAACAATTTTACAGGGGCTCTCATAAGAAATAGATAAAATTGGCATAATTGAAACAATTGACCAGATTCTAAAAAAATTTCTCAGGTAGAAAGCTGCACTATTCCTGAGTATCATAAGCTAAAGTTCATGCATATAAAATAAATATTTCTTTTACGGGAATCTCTCTATTCTAAAAAAGAGTAAAGGCCGCTGTCGCTGTCAAAGCTTGTTGGACTATCTCCTCCTAAACCATGGGGATTTAAGTTTCGACTAAGGAGCCCACTGCCCACAGACTAAGTGCCTTCGAAAAATTCCGAGGAACCTGATAAGCTGACTTAAATTTCGAAAATCGAATTATTTTAGAAGATATTAATAAAAAACTGAAAAAATAAAGAGAATGGTTGCCAGATTTGGTATAAAATCATTCATTCCTTTGCAACAGAGCATTTCCAAGTATGTAGTATCACGCGAAATTCTCAAACATGAAGTAGAAATACACCCATTTTACGCCAAAATAAAAACTATATTAAATAAGTAACTCAAAATGTGATACACAAAGTTGACAATTTTCAAATAGTAAGTTTGCTTAGACAACAGGAGTTTAGAATTAGCGATTATTCGTTTTTCCAAAACAGAATAACTAGTATCTTGAGAATGAAAAATAATTAAAATGCAGATTATTTTAAAGCCGGTTCGGTCCAGCTGGATTATTTGCTACCAGTAGAAATATTTGGCGGCGTTAACTATGCCATTATAGCAGTTATAGTACACTTTGGATATTTGCTAGCGCGACGAGATGGTATAATTCGTGGTGCTAAGTACGCCAATCTGCAAACGATTATGTAAATGAAAATATGGATAACGGTTTTTCGGTAACCTTAAATGAACAGTAATTATAGGTTGTGAGCATGTGTAAATCGCCAAATAATGAAAAGTCGCCATTGGTGGCAAGCTATCCTATCTGTTCCGTAGCTTTTATTAACTTTACATGTACGCAAGTCGCCAAATAATGAAAAATCGCCATGGGTGGCAAATTCGCAAGGTGTCCAATACGTTTTATATTTTAAATATACAGCTGAAACAGATGTTCTGATTTTATTACGCTTTAGCTCCTAATTAATATAACTTTTGAATGACAACATTAAATATCATTTTGTTTCTGAGGAGTGCAAATAATTTTTCCAGTGATTTTAAGCGGAGTCCGCACTCCAGGTGGAGTTATAGCTCAGGACCCGTACAACACGGATTCCCATAACAAAATATCTTCCGTGTTATGAGGGGGAGGGGGTCTACTGTAGTGTGAAGTTTAAATTTTTATGTACAGCTGCGAAAAAAAATTGTCTCACTTGCTCTTTACTTCGCCGTCGTTCGTCATACAGGAAAGTTATATATACCATTCGTTTGCAAATAACGCATACTTTAATTTACTGTTAATTTAATTTGCATAAGGGTCCGTCTTCATATTTAAGTCTGCATCAACTTCGTTTTTCTCAATGGCAACACTGCAGGGGCGTAGCGAAGGGGGGATTAGGGGGTCATAACCCCCCCCCCTCCATGAGAAATTTTTTGCCATACAAAATGTATATTCTTCACTACATTATCACACACACGAATACATATATATATGAGTTGTAGTAGTCGTAACCCCCCCCCTCCGGCCATGAAAAATTTCTGGCTACGCCCCTGCAACACTGTATTTTGACTTCCTTAAGCGAAAGAAAAAGTTCAAATTACCCTGAATATAAATTTTCACCAATTTTCTACGATAATTTCCGGAGATATTGCGAATTATTTTTTGCGCGTTTTTAAGGGACTTTCTGCAAATTGAAAAATGTTTTTTGTAGGTTCCGAACTTTTCGCCTTTCATTCATTTCGCTCAAAAGAGTTAAAATAAATAAACATTATTTTCAAAGGAAAATATTTGTATCATCTCTCTTAAAGTTTTTTGTAGTAAGAATATCAAGGGTAGAAATTAGAATCTTTAGTCAGTGGTCGAAATGACCCGTGAATTCACAACTTCCTTGGTTCGTACACATGATTTAAAGGAAAAATGCAAAACGACTGCTCACGATTTTGAAAATCTTTCTAATTTTGAAATTGTTATTCAGTATTTCCCTCGATGGTTCTCTTAGACAGATGAAATGCTGGCAGGAGTGAGAGGCTGCTCGCTGCTCTTCTGACTACAAGCATGGATGTTACTACGGTCAGGGCCGGCTCGACCATATAGGCAAACTAGGCCACTGCCTAGGGCGCTGACTCGAGAGGGGCAGCAATAGCCAGGCAGTGGAGTTTTTTTGTTTTTGTTTTGTTTCCTCCTGCGGTTCGGCTGATCTCATTGTCAGTCTCTTTTTGTTCTAAGGAGTCGCGGACTGGTCACGTGAAAAATGCATCACATAGACAGCATATAATTTAGATCGATCTTCCACATGGGTCGAGGCACCACATGTCCCAATGGTGCCGTGCACGTAGCGTACGTGCTCATAGCGTACACCCCATCAAGGGTGCTTGTAGCGTACATGTGGTGCTCGTAGCGTACATCTCCCCCTCCACCTGTTTCCGTTCTCACCACAGCAAATCCGACTAATTGTAGACCTACTTTAGTAGCGGCCATTTTAGTCCACAAAATCGTAGTTTAGAAAACAATAAAATATGGGGAAAAAACCACCTTCTTTAGCAAGAAAATTGAGTTGCTGGTCATCCAATTGCTGTTCTCTTGTTTAAAGGTGTGAAAGCAATTTGTGTACATAATGTATTATACTAGAAACCTCTTAAAATGATAAAAAACCATCATTTAAAAATATATTGTTTTTTAAACTATTAATTTTTCTATCTGTATAAATGCCTTCTTGCTGCGTTCCCGGCTGAAAATCAAGCTATCAGAAAGAAGAAAATGTAAAAGTGTACAGGCATTAGGCGGTTTTACGGGGGGGGGTAATTACCCCTCCCAGGATTTTGAAAACGAAAGCGAAAAAAATAATTCTGCATAGGAAATTCATAATCGCGAATTACAGAGTCCGAGCCCGTCTCATTTTAGTAGAGGGGGGGGGACAATTTTGATCGATGGGGTCGAAGATGCATGGTTATTACTTTTGGGATTTACATACTTCATCAATTATATGATTAATTATACACTTATTTCACATTTGATGATTGATTAAACATTTTATTCACATATATGAAGTGTATTGTGCAGTCAAAGGTGACCCTTTTCTTCTCTATATCCCCAGTAGTCACTCCTTCTCTGAGGCACTGAGTTTATATAAATTATAAAATAAATGGGGGGGGGGGTTATATAAAATTATAAACCCCCTCCCAGACTGCAACTGTAGAACCGCCCTTGTATACAGGTTCCCGCAAGATGAACAAAGAAGGGCGGAATGAATGCGTAGGATTCCTAGAAATAATTGGACGCCAAACAAAAATACATATGATTGTATATTGTGTAAGATCTTTATAAGATATAAATTTATCTTATAAAGCTCTAAAAATTATTTTTAACTTTTTACATTATAATATGAATACTTTTTACTAATTTAATGGCAATTTGGTAACCCTAATAGCACAGCCGTCGCCGGTGACTGAAATGTGACCACACAGTACTGTCAGAATAGAGTTACAAACAGTCGCTGCGACTCCGCAGCAAAGTCACGCCAGAGTCCCTATGTCCTCTCGCTGTGTATTCACATTGCAACCCTTCCGAGAAGTCGCATTGGGACAGTTTTGCGACAGCGAAAAAATTCGGGGAAAAAGAGTTACCGAGAACATACACTAGATGGCAGCACCAAACTATCAGGTAAGGAAACACTGAGGTCCGGTATCGAACCCTCGACACAGTGGTTCGTAGGCCAGCATCTTACCTCATTACGATGACCGGTCCACAGTCCTCAACGCTGTGATTACGTTGCTTAGATTGCTTTAAAAGTAAATTGATTGCTGCAAAGCTAGTTCTGGCATGGCTTCTTTTGGAAATTTCATTTTTTTTCTGGAGTATTTTATAAATGGAGAGAAAATACCATAATTAATAAATATAAATTAAAAATCTTGGAAATCTTTCTTTTTCCACATAAATTATTTTCAGGCGATAATGTGCTGTTTTATTTAAGTATTCATCCGAAAAAACTAAATAAATTTGTAATGTGCGACATGTGGGTTTGATATATATTAAGGTATGAGGGATAAGATTTATAATTTTGCTATATTTTGCCTAAAAGGGATTTCATATAAAAATAGATAAAACTAATGGGAAAATCATGCATTTGATAAAATAAATAAAGTATTTTTGACTTAGACCCATAGTTTTACCTCAAATTTTTCCAAGTGGAACTTTCAAGCGTACCAGGGACGTATTTAACCCATTAAGCGCCAAAGTTCCCGTTACGGAAACATCTATTATATATATTTTTTCTTAAAATATTTTAACGCAATTTACGAAATACACATTTTATATAAACATTTCCACTATATAGCACACCCTATAGTGTAAATGTTTATATAAAATGTGTATTTCGTAAATTGCGTTAAAATATTTTAAGAAAAAAAATGATATAATAGATGTTCCCGTATCGGGAGCTTTGGCACTTAATGAGACGCCAAAGATTTTAAAGGAGGGGGGTGGGCCCCATCTGAAAACTTGCAGTTATTAAAAAACAATTGCAGTTATTAAAAAACAGCAATTTTGAGACATTTGTATTTACTCTAGTAACAATAAGGTTTAAAATAGCGGATAGACCCCCCTCCCATCCGAAATTTAAACCTACATACGCTATCGAAACAATATGCCATGGGGATATGAAAGAAATTCTTAATTTTACTCACAGATACTTAGTTTTCACCATTGTGATTAGAACTCTTAACTCTAATATTTTTAAGAATAATATTTTTTTTATAAATAATATTGTCTTGTTTAAACGAAATAATTTAAAAATTAATAAATTAAACTAAATTCCATTACTACATAACTGCGAGATTTTATTGAATTACTATTTTCGGATTTATTTATTAAATGTTTCACGAAAGAAATTGCCACAAAATATTAGAAAAAAATGAGTCTGCCTCCAAAGTTGCAAAAGCGGGGCAGTGTGACGTCATATTGAAGTCCAAAAAAATCAGTAGTCACAAAACAGTCACATAGTGACTTCACAGTGAGTCACTGAGCGACCGATCACATACTAGTCACATGGTGACTTCACAGTGGAGTCACTGAGCGACCGATCACATACTAGTCACATGGTGACTTCACGGCGACGTCACCTGGTGACTGGTCGCAAATAAACTTCACAGTGACCATACAGTAGAGTCACATCACTCACAAGTCACAATGTGACTAGTTTGTGACAGTCCTGTGACAATTGTGACCCTCTGTGACGTCACAGCGACTCTTTTGTGACCATCTGTGCTATTAGGGAAAGGGCTGAAGTATGTAGATCTAGGGTTCTGGCCTACAGCGCAACTGTTTTCAGTAGTTGTAACCTGAATAAGCGCTAGAACCCCTCAAAAAGTTCTCCGCTCAAGGCATGCCTTAATTAAGCAGGCAGCCCTCATGTAGGACTGCCTTAAACACAAAATCAAAATAACTCACATGATAACGTACACTGAAAGTAAAAAGTTTTATAGTTTTAATATTAAATAAAAATCATTATTTCTTCCAGCCCTATACCCTATTAGAGAAGGTGTCTTACAAGCACTGACCTAGGGTTTTCTTCTTTAAATATTGATCTTAGACATTGTGGCGTTTTGGACTCGCCACAAGTGCTAAACAGGAAACACAAACAAAATTGAAGAGACTCGAGACAGGAGTTGAGGTTTTTGTTTAACGTTGATTATTAAAATACACATTTACAAACATTGACTGCATTCTGCAGACTTAAATACAAGCATCAACTTCCGCTCTGGAATTCGGGAACTCTCGTCCCTCTGAGAGCCGGTCTCTGTTCGACCTCCTCGAACAGTCTCCAAAACGACTCTGACGCTCTCTGTCAGCGCCCAGCCTAGGGTTTCCACATTCGTGTGGGGTTGGTCGGCAAAAATCCAAGGACCCCCTTTGCTCTTGGAATGTGCACTGGTCAAGTGTGCTTTCCGCATCGTGGGAAACACATCGAGTCCTTGGTACATTTCTGGGGGGAGTAGTAACTTGTCACAACTCCCTCCCCCATGAAGACAAAAGTTTCGGCGATGAAGCGGAAACCTTTTGGCAAAACAAAACCAAATCCGTAAGTCCCCCTTGAGACAATTCCCCGAGAGGCACTTACGAATAAAAAAGAAAACGCCTTTTAGCAAGGCGGACAAAGCTTACATCTTAATTCACTATATACACATACAAAAAAACTCTCTTTTAGGTTTTAAACCTGAAACAGCACTCAGTGTTAAAATCCAGGGTGCCTTCCCAAATTCAAATACTATGATCTAATATTTACAATTCGTCTAGTAAAAAAAAACAAAACAAAAATACACACAAAAAAAACTATTCTGTAAACTAAACTTGAAAGGTGAAAACTTCGCAAACAGTTTTTCCCTGGTGGGACATCTCCTAGATTTCTTGATTTGTGAAATACTTAAAACTCTGCATTTTCATGAACTAACACTTGAAGTCTTTCAATGGAAGTTCTAATATCACATGTTTTTCCTTTTTTCTGGATCCGAAATAATTATATAACAATAATTCAAAATTCATTCTCTTACGGATAAAATTTCCAAAAGGGGTTGCAACAGCAGCGTACCGCTTGGCGCCTTTCTTTAGGGGCGATCCGTAATCGGTCTGTCTAACTTCACTCACCACAAAGCCCAAAATTCTTTTAAATTTCTCCCTCGATATTTCGGTTTGCCTCGGTGATAATGCGATAAGGTTTCGCTCTCATCGGCTCGGAATGCGTTACCTCTATATCCCTCTCGATCAGTGGCGTGATTCCCGGATCTGAGAACACTTCGCTATGACCCTGCAACGTACGCCCAAAAATCTCTATTTGCTCCGCAGTCAACTGCTTCTCAAGCGCGCCTTCTTTAAATATCTCCCGGAGATCAAATTGAATGGGGTTAGGTAAAGGGTATGGAATCTCGGCCTCTAGGCCCACCTTAAACACTTTTTTCACAGCATTCGTATCATACTCCAATTTTCTTTTCCCTTGCTTTTCGGACATTTCCTCTGCTGCCAACGCCTGCCATTTTTTAAACCTATTTGTCAGGCTCAAAATATCCTCTACAAAGTTTGTGTCTGATACAACTAGATCGAGACAATTTTCAACTACCGGAGGCTGCGGGGTGCGCAAGTCCCTTCCTTGGACCACATCTGCCGGACTAAACCCTCTACCTTCACGCGCCACTGTTGGAAGTGCAAACAAAGCCAGAGGCAAATCTCCCCGTCCTCCACTGTCTCTAAACCTATAAATTCCGAAATTATCTGAACAACAGAATGAACTTTCTCAACTGAATCACTCAGTGGGGGGCACAACGAACTGTGGATGACGCGCATCCGGAACCTGGTAAGAAATCCTGAATTCAAAATACTAGCAACAAACTTCCCCAAGTCACTTAGGACTTATTTAGGAAAGCCCCTCCGTAAGAACACGGTATTTAACTCATTCCCAACATTCACTGACGTAATTTCCTGAATAGCCGTAGCTTCAGGGTTACTGGTAAGACAAATATAGCTTAGGATATATTTGTTATGTTTTGTGCCCATCGGTAAGGGACCCACCGTATCAATCTCAGTTGTAGGGAAAATCTCTGAAACACTAGGAATTAATTTCATTGGGATTCTTTCCCGGTCGTTATTTTTATCGAACTTCTGATATTCTAAACAAGACCTTGAATATAATTTAATTTCCGGATAACATCGTGGCTCGAAAATTTGACGCAACCTATCCTTAGTTTTCGTAAATCGCAAAAGACCTGCTATGTCTTCGTGACCTAACTCTTTAATTTTCTCCCCGGTTCTTTTGAGAACCGCGAAACCGAAATTGGGCCTCTCCCCACTTTACATCTATCACCCGCACTAGTTTCCCTGTCAAAACTTTCAATTCTGCACCCTTCTGGGCTTGATCCACTACAGGATTAAAACCTTCACAACTTTTTTTATCTACTCCAAGCTCAGGAGAAGACGCAATAGTTAGACTGCTTTCTTGCTTAGGCTCTGTGGGGGGGAATTTCACGCTCCTGCCCATCGATTCCTGAGGTAAACCTGTCACCGAAGAGGGATTCGCTCCCTCGGGACTAAGCTCCTTTCTTCTCTTAAGACTTTCCCGTTTCTCCTTGCTTCTCGTGACTGCAGTTATGAGATTTGGTTTATTGCCATTGTTGACTAACAGCTGAGCGGTTTTATTACCTAATAAATAATAACCTTGATCCAAATCAGCAGTTTTTACCGCGACTTCAGTTATGACTTTGCCAAACTCGCCCTCTAGAGCGACCCTTGCTAGAGGCAAACACCTGCACTCCCTGTCTAAAGGTTGTCTGACCCAGACCACTTCTCCCGTAAAGTCCTCCGACTTAACCCAACTTTTAGCACACACATCGATTCCGCTCCCGCTATCACGTAAGCAGTCCCGTTCTATACCATTTACCTTAACCTTGCTCGTAACCGGCGTAAAACACTCGCTCAATACATTAAGGTTATTAACAACTTCACTTCGCCTTTTTGCCAACTGGGGACACACTGGCCTAATATGACCTTCTTCAGAACAATGAAAACATACTACCGGTTTTCTTTTGTCAAAACACTTATTCTCTGGTACAGTAGTTTCATTTTTCCGAAACTCTCTGTCCATAAGTCTTTCTTCCCCGACTCTTGAGTCCCTCTTTTTCTTGCCCTTTCTTTCCCATGTTCTTTCGTCTTTCTTTCTATAGTTTCGCCGTACATTCTCAAAATGGTCAAGTTTCTCAGCCAAAACGGACGCTTTTTTAAACTCCTCCCACTGATCTAAATACTGCTCTCTGGCCTCTACTGGGGCTCTCTTTTTTAGTTGTTCTAACAACATTAATTCCTTTAATGCGTCAAAATCCGTTACCCCGGCCGATTCTAACCAGCTATTCAAATACCCTTTTAATTCGTATACAAGATCTGACCACAAAGCCCCGACCTTTCTTCCGTGCTCTTCGAATTTCGTCTTAAGGGCTACCGAGCTAAGTCTGAATCTTTTTAGCAACAATTTTTTGATGTGAGAAAAGTCATCGCTAATCTCCGCCGGCTCCTTCACAATAATTTCCGCGACATCCGCATGTAATAGGGGAATCAATTGGGATACCCACATGTTTTCGGGTACTTTTTCTTTACCCGCCTGACGCTCAAAAATCATAAAAAATAGGGCGATGTCCAACACTTTGGGATCGAATTTGGGGACTAAATCTTTCAAACTGACGCGCCTCGTAGTTTCCTCGCTAATCATAGTGCTTATTGAGCTTACACTCGCGCTCTCAGCTGAATTACAAATTTTCAGTTTTCCAAGTTCATATGCGCGCTCTGCGGCTTTATCCATTCTCTCCTGCTCTGCTAATTTATCTAGCCGCGCTTGCTCTGCCCTTAGCTATGCTTTCTTGCTCCTCTAAAATTCGCTCTAAAAAAGCTTTAGCCGTATCCTCGTCATAATCCGGAGATCCTTCTATAGCCCGAATAATGTTTTTCACAATATCTGAGTCGGATACCTCCACTTCAAATTCTGCTGCTAAGAGTAGCAGAACGTGCTTTCTTTGTTTTTTCATAAACGCCATTCTCAAGTAAATATTATGCCAAAAAAAAGAAGTAGTAACAGTAACCAAAACAATACACTTTTCAGAAAACCCCTTAATTCAGTTAACACTGTGCCCGAAATACCTATTTCCCTGCACTGACAAGAATTAATTTTACACTGGATTCTAAAACTGAGTGGCCCTATCACTACATACACTTAGGTTATTACAACACTAGATTTGCACTTTAGCATAAAACTACGACAGAATAAAGAAACAAATAAAAGCTAAGAATTTTACTCTGAGAACAATTAAACATGAATTCAAATTTACAATTCCTACACACATAAGAAACAAATTTTCTAACTCTTTTTAATCCTTTAAAATACTCATAAACATTGTGCCTCTCGGAAAAAAAATCTCAAAATAGACTTACCCCTTTGGTCGACGTTCTCTCCGAAGTACATCAGGGACAATCCACTGAAGAAACCACAGTAAGAATTTCACAAATCTCTATCCCGCAGGACTCCGTCAATGTTTCCCGGAACTATTCACTGTTCCATAAGCACAAGTTGAGCGTTCTAAGTCTGTTTTACCACCTTTCAGTCACAGATATGGTTCCACATTTCCCAATTTTACGGTAAGTTCAAAGTCACAGATCTAAATTATCATTTCTCACTTCACGAAAATATGTCTCGAGTTATCTGTTCGATGGTTTATGAAGAAAAAACCAACATCCAAACCGCTGCCACCAGAAATAATATTAGTCTATTTAGCTGTGGCGTTTTGGACTCGCCACAAGTGCTAAACAGGAAACACAAAATTGAAGAGACTCGAGACAGGAGTTGAGGTTTTTGTTTAACGTTGATTATTAAAATACACATTTACAAACATTGACTGCATTCTGCAGACTTAAATACAAGCATCAACTTCCGCTCTGGAATTCGGGAACTCTCGTCCCTCTGAGAGCCGGTCTCTGTTCGACCTCCTCGAACAGTCTCCAAAACGACTCTGACGCTCTCTGTCAGCGCCCAGCCTAGGGTTTCCACATTCGTGTGGGGTCGGTCGGCAAAAATCCAAAGACCCCCTTTGCTCTTGGAATGTGCACTGGTCAAGTGTGCTTTCCGCATCGTGGGAAACACATCGAGTCCTTGGTACATTTCTGGGGGGAGTAGTAACTTGTCACAACATATATAATTAATTACAAAGTTACTTTATGGTGTCGAATAAAATTTTCAGAAATGTAAGTCAATACAAACTTTTACTTTTTATACAGCCCTCTTACACAAATTCCCAATAAATAAAATATACTCCCTTGCATTAATGAGGTGATGTAGAAAGTTTAAGCTTTCTCATCAGAAGGCTTACAGATGTTCAATCAAAGTCTGTGAGGGGCAATAAGCTTTTCAATATCAAAAATAGTAAACATATAATTATTAAAACTATTCAAACAAAGCTAATAACTATTAATTTTAATCACAGTTATATATACCCAATATTTTACATTTTAAGAAATGAATTTTAAATCATTTTAAGCCAGTTTCCTTCAAAAAGTCTTGCTGTTTTTTTTCAGCATTTAAAAAGTTGTCTAAAAACATTACAATTACACTAACATTTAATTTAAAAAAGATTTTTAAAAAGTTGTTTTTGACTTATTAATACCATATCTTAATTTTTAAAAAGGCATCTTTAAAATAAGAGTACCAATGTTTAAATTGATTATTTTCAGAAATAAAAATATTATATAAATATATATATACTTATAAATCTTCCTTATTTTAAAATTTATTATTTAAAAACAAAGAACTAACAAGAAAAATTACCATGAATCAGAATAAACTCTTGCACTTATAAAAAGAAAACCAGTAATAATAATCCATAGCTCAACGCTAGGACTCCCTCAATCCGATCGAGCTCAGTAACGTAGCAATTCAGTAGGTTTGGGGGGGGGGGGGGGTAGGGGGATTCTGGACACTGAAAGACATCGATATATGATTATTTTTAGAGGTGTTCCGGATATCCGTATCCGTATCCACGGATGAAAAAAAATATCCGGATCGGGATCCGCATATTTTAGCGGATCTTTTAACGATATTTCAGAATAAATGAAAGAAAGAAAACAAAATTATTTCGTTATTATTTATTTATTTTTTTATAATTAAACATAACGTGTTTACTTGCGTAATAGTCGCCCTCGCATAATAGTTTCACCCCCGTTTTGAAGCAGACAAAATTTCTAAAAATATTTTTCCTCTAGAAAAGCCGCAGTCACGTATTCGACATTTATGTCTATAAAAAAATATTACTATAATAAAAATATTACTAAACAGAAAAATGCCTCTTTTTACGTCTGAGATACCTTTTGTTTTACTTTAATGTTTTATAGCCAGCACTGTTTTTAATATTTGAAGCTCTATCCAGTATTCGAACATGCTAAAAGGCATTCTGAAATATACACCGCTTGATACAATTTTTTATTTTAAACACTTCATTATAATTGGGAATCGGCCGTAAAACAGTTCCTTAAAAAAAATAAAATTACAATGACTTTTTCTTGACTTGATTTAAACTTCACCTTATTTGTTCAAAATAAATAGTAGTAATGAAATCTACAATTTTGTGGACTAAAACGCCGCTACTAAAGTAGATCTATATTTAGCTGGATTTGCCTTTTTATTTCTTCTTTTCAATTATTACTGTGGTGAAAACAGGTGGCGGGGAAGATGTACGCTTCGAGCACGCTTGATGGGGTGTACGCTACGAGCACGGAACCGTCCCAATCTCCGAAAATCCCAAACTTCTTATCACCACTCTGTCTTTTTTGTTTATAGAGGTCATAAACACGATACTGTGAAAATGTTTTGTTGGAGTCAGTGGGTGGTCTCATGAAAAGGTCCGTCAACTTCCTGCAACCCGAATCTCTTCTAATAGTCCGGGAGCCAGCGACAGATTTTGGTCAGTTATTTCTTCCCGGCAGATAATTCGTGAGATGATTAAGATAGTTGTGTGTTGAAGCCTGGTGATCGTCAGCTGTCGCACCATGGGTGGGTTGGGCGGCGGCCGCCTTCCAGACACGTAAAAAGAATTTAAAAATTCAGTCATTTCCTCCCGGTTGAAAATTTCTGAAATAATAGTTGGCGTAGTACTTGTTTGAAAAAAAACCGCCAGCTGGCCAAGCGGCGGTGGATTATACGTCAGCTGCTCATACGAACATGTAAAAAAAAATTTTTTTTCAATGATTTCCTCCCGGTTGAAAATTTGACAGATGTTAGTTTACATTCTACTTTAAATAAAAAAACAAATCAGCTGGCTGTATGCCGGTGGAAAACCCGTCAGCTGGCACAGTGAAAGTGGCGCGGAAAGGTAGTGTGGCCGCCGCTAGCCTATTTCAATGCACCAGCTGACGGGTTTTCCTCGGCATAAGGCCAGCTGAGTTTTTATATTATGTCAACTATTATTTGACAAATTTTCAACCGGGAGGAAATAACGCACTTTATTTTATTGGACACAACTGGGCCACAACTGTGTGTATGACCCCCCTAATCCCCCCCTTGGCTACGCCCTGTACAGAAGATATCACCAAGTGGAGCTCAGCTTCAGAATTCATTTTTTTTATGCCAAACTTGGCAACAAATTGCCAAAAGTGGTCTACCTTGGTGACTTTTGACATTAAGACCAGCGCTGTTACTGGGAACCCAGTACAAAGTATATTTCCAAAACGATCAAATTATGCTATTCTGAAAACATGAAAAATTTTCGCATTCGAAAGATTTCATTTTGTATACATAGCCATTCTTTTTTCAGGCAGATGATTTCTTTGCTTGGCTCGAAGTCCGCTTATAAATCCTCGATTTATTTTTGAGAAGAAAAATTAAACTATGTAATCTAGAAAAGTAATTTAAAAGGAAGGAATGACATTTTTTTCCTTCAAAGCCGGATATAACGTCAATAAAACGTCCTTTTCCGCTTGCAGAGCCGAATTTTGTCACACAAATGATAAACTTTTTTGACTCGGAGAAATAAAATGGAGCTGAAAATGCCAAAAAATCTCTTAAAAATGAGGAAACCGGTGGTTTTTATGTTTTTAAAGTAGCACAGATTGGGTTTTTTTTTATATTTCTATACATTATGAAAAATAGTAGGATTATTGAGGATATCAGCACGTTGTGTCCAATAAAATAAAGTGTGTTATTTCCTCCCGGTTGAAAATTATTCAAATAATAGTTGACATAATTCTTGCCATAATAAAAAAATTCAGCTGGCCGTAAGCCGGGGGGAAAAATCCGTCAGCTGGTGCATTGAAATAGGCTAGCGGCGGCCACACTACCTTTCCGCGCCACACTTGCACTGTGCCAGCTGACTTGTTTTTTTATTTAAAGTAGAATGCAAACTAACATCTGTCAAATTTTCAACCGGGAGGAAATCATTGAAAAAAAAATTTTTTTTACATGTTCGTATGAGCAGCTGACGTATAATCCACCGCCGCTTGGCCAGCTGACGGTTTTTTTTTCAAACAAGTACTATGCCAACTATTATTTCAGAAATTTTCAACCGGGAGGAAATGACTGAATTTTTAAATTTTTTTTACGTGTCTGGAAGGCGGCCGCCGCCCAACCCACCCATGGTGCGGCAGCTGACGATCACCATGCTTCAACACACAACCGTCTTAATCATCTGAGAAATAAAGGGCTGAGAGGATTTTGGTCGCAAAAATCTGTCGCTGGCTGCCGGACTATAAGCTTCGATCAGTGTTCTTTGGTCAGTGCTCCATCCGACCCCCGTAGCCTCGGAAGCAACAGAAGCAAGCAACAGAAGTCAAGAGCACAATCAGTAGAAACAAGAGAGATAAATTATGCCAAACGTAGCGATTATAAAACACTTTTCAACACACTAGCGCTCTTGCACACACTCATATCCCCTAAGCAGATAGCCCTTGCATAGTTTTCCATTTAACCGTTTGACGAGCAACCATTTCCCAATGCCGAAAATCTGCAACCATTGTTATCGCTCGATTTAACCAATAGAAACATGGCGGTCAATCGTATCCCCCTATCGCGTGTCACGGAGCTAAAGGACATTTTTGACACAGCTAGCTGTGCCGCCGCTGGTAGTTAAATCTAGCGATGGCAACGGCTGCACTTTTTCGGCATTGGGCAGTCTGACCAGTTGTTCTTCTCATCAATGTATTTCCATCGTATTCTCCACTTCTCAGAAGATTCCGGTGCTGATAAAAATAATTCTGACATCCATTTTTCAAATAATCGATCATTTTTATGGAAAATGATGTGCTAAATACAAAAAAGGATTCTCGTGTTATTTTGTAGTGCTTTAAGTATTTCATTGAAATCAAATTTATTCTTCGTAAATCAAAAAATCATAATTGTGTCCTCACCGCGCGTTAAAAGATTAACACAACACACTAAATCAGTTAATTAGAGAGAGAGAGTAATAAATTTTCAAAATTCTTATTGAAATCGTCCTAGCTTAATATATAACGCTAAATAATGAAAATACCGCCAAGCTGGGTTCATTTTTCGAAAGAGTTTTCCTCACCCTATTTGCGATTTATCGCAAAAATCTCCAATATTGGTGACTTTAGCGCAACTTTTGAGGGATCACACGATCGTTGTGGGACTATTACCTAATATTACATAGAAGGGTAGTATTGTGCTTTTGCAAAGATGCCTGTCTCTAAACTGAACTGTTCTCCTGTAAAAGAACTATTCATAATACAGACACTATTATCAATGAAGAGCTTTATCTTGTAGTCTTTAATAACATCTATCAATTTTGTTTCAAATATCTCTAAAATACTCTTTAAAGAATACTGCCCATAGAGCGTAATGTATTGGAAATTTTTTGAGCTCTCCTGTAGAAGAACTATAAATATCACTTACAACATTTTCAATAGGGTACATGGTACGATACACAGAAATGACATATATCAATTTCGTAGTAATCGATGCTTATACGAGAGTTAGAGCACGAACGGACGGACAGACAAACAAACCGAAATCATAAACACTTTTCAACCTTGTTGGAAAGTGTTTAAAAAGAGGAAAGACTTCCTGACTTTTCAAAAGGCGATGCAAACTTTGTTTATAATTCCACGGCCTCTTCTAGAGCGCAAGCGCTTTGTGTGTATTTCTTCCCCTTTCTTTGGCGCCCTTTTCCTCTCCACAGCGTTGTCATGGTCTAAATCAATATTTGTAGTTTATAAATAATTAGTGCTTTAGCTTCAGAGATTAAAAGTAAATGCGTTTTAGGGGCCCTTGGCTAGAGATTGTAAAGGGACTTCTTACTGGAGAATTTAGAGGAAATAGAATATTAGGATATGTAGTTAACTGAAAATTAGACTTACGCACCTAAAAACCATATTTAACTATTTTAAAGCTGTTGAGTCCCCTGATTCTTCGAAGCAGATGAATGGTTAGTCTTTTTTTCAGGAGCACGCAAAAGAATTCCAGTACATCGTACTCTATAGGCAAACTATTAAAGCTTAATTCATCTGCTTCAAAGGAAACAAAATATAGCATTTGTTGGTTTTATGGGAGCATACAAAAAGGAATATTCTAACACATTATGTACCATGGCAGTTTAGTGATTCCTATCTATTTGAAGCACAATACAATAAGTACATAAACCTTTATAAAGGTTATTTCAAAGGTTATAGACCTTTGTAAAAGTTGTGATTTAAAAGACTTTTATACCGTTTGCGGAATTTATCCACTTCGTTTGTTGAAAACCAACAAAATACTTTGTTTGCAACTCGTTAATGATATTTTTTAAAAATTCTAATTATTTAAAAAGTTTTTCCGTTATTTAAAATGTAGTAGAATGATTGGACTTATATATTTTTTTTAAAACTCAAAACTAATTACTCGTTACAAATAGTTTCTGAAACTTATTGCAGATTTTTGAATAAACACAAAACTTTAAAAAAATAAATAAAGTTCCCCCCACCCCCCCTTATTAATACTTTTTACAGTTTGGCAGTTTCAAACGGAAAAATTATGAATATATTTAAATGTTTTAATATTTATAAAGATGTCTTTGCAGGAATGTTACTATTTTCTGTCCATTTTGATTCAGAAAAATTCCCTTAAACTGTTAGATGTCAATATCACATCGTTCTGAGTTTTGATCCATTTGGGGTTTTCATAGGAGCGGGGTAGTATAAATTTCAATGCTATCTTAGGTTGATCTTGTCCTAGGACGATTCTAGGAAAGAACGAGGGTGGTTTGAGAGGAATCGAGTTAATCAGTTTATTAGCCAATGCTGTCCAGAAAAAAAATCATAGCTCTGTTCACTGAGCTAAGTACTATGCAATAATTCTGGACTGCACACCTGACGTAAGTCTTAAGGAACAAATGATCATTTTCGTTTGGTTTGTAAACATGCCAAATGATGGTGAATATAAAAGTGGAATTAAAAAACATTTTCTGGGATTTGTTCCTCTCGCGGATATCACTGGAGCTGACCTAACTGAAAAAATTTTAAATAAGCTAGATGAGATGTCTCTTTCAGTAGAAAATTTAACGTGGACAGGTGTGTGACAATGACAGTAATATGAGAGGTAAGCACAGTAGCGTTCAAAAACGGATTTTAGATACAAATCCAAGTGCGTTTTTCGTCCCCTGCAGTTGTTCACATACGCTAAATCTTGTGGTGAATGATGCTGCTAAATGCAATAATTCTAGAAGCTACATCTTTTTTCAGTTTGATCCAAAATTTATATGTTTATTTCTCTGCTTCAACTCAACGTTGGGAAGTTCTTTTGCGTCATGCACCCTGTTTGACACTGGTGTCGGATTGATACGCTACGACCACTGCTATATCAGCTTAGCTAATGTGCATGATGTGCTCATGAACATTTACGAAGATGACACTCTGGGTGGTTCATCCGGAAATCATTCAAGAATCGAAGCTTAATCACTTTCTAAAAAAATGCAGATTACAAATTTATATACTATATCTTGTTACGTGGTACAATATTTCGTTTTGAAATAAATTTGACATGTAAACTTCTTCAATAGAAAGACTTTGATATAAATGCTCTACAAAAAATACAAAAACTTTCCTCGAAAGCTGCAGAAGTGATTTTGGATTTGAAAAAATGCAGGTAAAAGCAAGAGAGATTGCAGAAGGAATCGACATTCCGGCATCATTATCATCAGAGACAAAGCTGGCTAGATTACGGAAAACGAAAAAATAGCTTAATTATGAGTCAGAAGATAAGCCTATACGTGATGCAAAACATAATTTTAAAATTAATTTTTATTTTGCCGTTCCCGATAGAGCACTGAGTTCAGTTGAAGAGAGATTTCAACAAATTAAAAAAATAAACCATGTTTTCGGATGCCTCCATAATATTCATGAGTTTAAAAAATAAAACTTCCAAAGACATATTGGAGCTTTGCATTAGGTTAGAAAAAATTCTGACTCACGGAGACTCTAAGGATATTGATGGTATTGAATTATGCAATTGCAACGAATTGCAAGTCATTGCAAGACGAGTGCCAAATGGTACTACAACACAGGAAGTGTTGAATTACATTTGTGAAAATGAGCTGGTACATAGTGTGCCGAATTCAGTAACAGCTATAAAGCTGTTGCTAACGCTTCCTGTGTCTGTGGCTAGCGGCGAACGTAGTTTCTCAAAACTGAAATTAATTAAAACTTATCTGCGTTCTACAATGACTCAAAAAAGACTCTTAGGGTTGTCAGCCATATCAATGGAAAAAGATTTACCACAAACGATTTATTTAAAGGACTAGGGGCCAAGGCCCCCAGACTCACTACGCTCGCTTTTCGTATGAGGCATTCGGCCCCTAATAAGGCTTATTCGTAAAAAAGACATAATTTCAACAGACAAAACCCGAAGATTGGATCAGATAGAATGCTACTGAGCTACACATTGCTTGGTTCTTGCAGGTTCATTGGTACATAAAAATTTAAACTTCACACTACAGTAGATCCCCTTCTCCTCAGCACGGAACATATTTTGTTATGGGAATCAGTGTTGTACGGGTCCTGAGCTATACTCCACCTGGAGTGCGGACTCCGCTTATAATCGCTGGAAAAATTATTTGAACGCCGCCCAATATTTCTACTGGTAGCAAATAATCCAGATGGACCGAACCGGCTTTAAAATAATCTGCATTTTAATTATTTTTCATTTTCAAGATATTAGTTATTCTGTTTTGAAAAACGAATAATCGGTAATTCTAAACTCCTGTTGTCTAAGCGAACTGACTATTTGAAAATTGTCAACTTTGTGTAACACATTTTGAGTTACTTATTTCATGTAGTTTTTATTTTGGCGTAAAATGGGTATATTTCTACTTCATGTTTGACAATTTCACGTGATACTACATACTTGGAAACGCTTTGTTGCAAAGGAATGAATGATTTTATGCCCAATCTGGCAACCATTCTGTTTTTTTTTTCAGTTTTTTATTAATATCTTCTAAAATAATTCGATTTTCGAAATTTAAGTCAGATTATCAGGTTCCTCGGAATTTTTCGAAGGCACTTAGTCTGTGGGCAGTGGGCACCTTAGTCGAAACTTAAATCCCCACGGTTTAGGAGGAGATAGGCCAACAAGCTTTGACAGCGCCAGCGGCCTTTACTTTTTTTAGAATAGAGAGATACCCAAATTAAATTTCATGCTGTTCTGGAAACTCGCGGAATCTTTTCGCAATCGAAAGATTTCGTTTTGTGTACACAGCTATTCTCATGTCCATGCAAACGATTTATTTGTGGGAAAAAAAAAAAAAAGATAATAAACTGTGTAATCTGGAAAAGCTTTTTTAAACGAATTTGAATCCCAATTGTATGACGTCATATTCACTTGAAAAGGGTAATTTTGTCACGCAAATGATTTACTTTTTTGACTCTCGGAAATAAAATGGTGCTGAAAATAGCGAAAAATCGCTTAAAAAGGAGGGAACGGGTGGATTTTCAGATTTTTAAAGAAGCGCAGATTGTTTTCTATATTTTTATATATGATCATGAAAATTCAAACGGATCGTGCAAACGGTGAAGTTATTAGGCTTTTTGTGTTAACTGTAAATTTCACGCGTTTCTAGATACTTGGAAACGCTTTGTTGCAAAGGAATGAATGATTTTATGCCCAATCTGGCAACCATTCTGTTTTTTTTTTCAGTTTTTTATTAATATCTTCTAAAATAATTCGATTTTCGAAATTTAAGTCAGCTTAGCAGGTTCCTCGGAATTTTTAGAATCTGTGGGCACCAGGCGCGTAGCCAGGAAAATTTTTCGGGGGGGGGATATGAACTTATATGTGTATAAATAGACGGAATTTCATCACTAATCCAAAAATTTCGGGGGGGGGATATATCCCGATATCCCCACCCCCTGGCTACGCCCCTGTAGGGCACCTTAGTCGAAACTCAAATCCCCACGGTTTAGGAGGAGATAGGTCCACAAGCTATTGACAGCGCCAGCGGCCTTTACTTTTTTTTAGAATAGAGAGATACTGTTGCTACTTTTGCTAGAACAAAGGCCAGAAAATGTGGTAATGTAATAATGTCTAATTGAAGTAAATAATGTTTTATCATCTATGATTTGACTGTTAATTTTTTATTTTATTTAATTAAATAATTTTAATTTTTTAAATTTAAACTTTTTAAATTTAAAAACTAAAAATACATAATTTTTTTATTAAAAATTTATTTTCAAGGGGGGCGCCTTTAAAATCTTTCGCCTAGGGCGCCAAATTTGCTCGGGCCGGCGCTGACTACGGTCAAACTTGGAGAATGGTTTCATGATTGAAAATTTATTTGTTTGAATTCCATGTAAAAAATTCCATGTTTGAATTACTTTTTTGCCGACCCAATATTATCACTGTGTTTGTTATTCCACTTTCTTCATTTAATATTATCGTCTGCAAAGTGCAATATTCTTATAACACTTTTGGCGGAATTTTAATTTATATTCAGATGAAAATTTAGACAGAAAAACGTGATTTTAGATTTTTTTTTTTTTTGAATGTTTGATAAAGTATGGGGAAGTCCAAAGACCCAATGTTTCCAATATTAAAAAAGTCAAATTCATGCCTCGAATATTGAGGATGTTAGTTTTTCAGAAATAGGACGTTGTATTAGAAGACATACATCTACTGCATCTAATTCTATACCTGGAAAATATTTTATTTGGGGGAATATGGTAGCGCACGCAACAATAGACGCTTTAGAATCACCATCAAACTGTTAAAAACCTCTCATTTATTTGCTTCAAAATTTGATATTTTTTAATACCGCTATCTTTTACTGTGCTTTTGCACAAAAAAAATCTAATTTACTTTTATTTTAAGAAATTTTCAAAAAATTGTCACTTAATAAATTTATATATGGTCCCTTAACTCATGAAAATAACATATTTTATTTAATACTAGCTGCGTACCCGTTCTCCGCACGGTGGGAAACGCATATTTTCCTTACACATATATAATTCGAATTAAACCCAGTAATGCGGAATCTCAAAACGTGAAAAAATACTTGAATCGTGACTAAAAGTTGACGTCATGAGTGCAAATTTTAGACGATTGCAACAGAACACTAAAACTACGTCAATGTGACTAGCGATCAAAAAAGAAAGAACTTTATGGTATGCAGACAAAACTTTTCTCTTTCGAAAAATGCCTGATTTCTACATCATATAATTCTCTTTGTGAGGTTTAATTTATAGCATTAATATATATAGTATATACCACATAAATAACATTACACGATGTTGACAACAATTTTATCTTGCATTTTTCAAAGCGTGGACAATGCATTAGCGCAGTTATGTTACACACGACTTTATTAAATTTTACCAAAATTAAAAAACCTACATGAAACAATAGATGCATCATTTACGTTTAAAAGCCAAAAATGTACCCTGCTCCGGTGAAAATCATGTCGCTTTTGTAAATGAAAACGTTCTTGATGTAACTTCTGAGAAAAAGCTTATTACCCTTATTGAACTCTTAATGCAGTATCACACTTGTTACATAAAACTGACGTTTATCTCACTGCCAATTCGCCCTAAATAAATTACTAATTTCATTTTTCATAGATTACAGTTGACTCCCTTTATAACATGGGTCTACAACACGAATTCTTAGAACACGACGAAAACATTACGATG
Organism: Cheiracanthium punctorium; assembly: GCA_038373885.1. NCBI lineage: Eukaryota > Metazoa > Arthropoda > Arachnida > Araneae > Cheiracanthiidae > Cheiracanthium > Cheiracanthium punctorium. Next base: position 36,728 of record JAWZYV010012133.1, read on the forward strand.
GTTTTCGTGTAACACGTTAAAAGAGACTCGTACAGCACGGTGAAATGAGACATATGTTCTGATATTATGACGCCTTAGCTCCTGTAATTAACATTCCTTTTGAATGGCAACACCAAACATCTTTGCATTTTTACGGAGCGCAAATAAGTTTTGCCGCGATTATACCGCAGTTCGCACTCCAGGTGGAGTGTAGCACAGGACCCGTACAACACGGATTCCTATAACACGGAACGTATCTACTGTGTTATAGGGAATATACTGTAGTTGCATAGTGTCAAATTCAATAGTTAAGAAAATTCTGGGTTGCCGTATTTAGTAATATTTCATCTCACCTTGGTGGCCGAAATGTATTAAAATCAAATATCCGAACTGTATCAAAAGTAAAATTGATTAAAAGAAATTTTTTTAACTTGTATAACCCTCAGAACAACTTCGGAGTTTGCCATCTACGACGGTTTTTCATGACATGGCAACTTATGCTTGCTTACAGTGGCGTAGCCAAGGAGGGGATTGGGGGTCACAACCCCCCAAGCGGAGTTTTTTGCCATACAAAATATATATTCTTCACCCTTAACATTCCCATGAAAAATTTTTGGCTACTCCTGCTTGCATATAATTGATCTTTTTTTTTTTCATTTATCAGTGATCAATATACTTCAGGATCGGAATCTCCGCGGTAAAAAAATGGTCTAAAAAATCTGACACCAGAAAATTCTGATTAACACAGTGGGGTTACACAAATACGCGCCGGACCTGCGCTCTTGCTCATGTCCGGAGGAGCAAATACATTAGAGGTTATGTGCTGCTCCGGATAATCTGCCAGAAAAAATGACGTAAAACTGCATTATTTCTATATGAAAAATCGAAGTATAGCTCCGTAAAACATATACTTGTTATTAAAAATACTATTTCGTTACGCTCTCAGTAATTTGCGCCAAGCCCAAAACTGTGCAAATCGGTAGAACCTACTACTTTCTCAAAATCGCCAAATGAGACATTTTTATTTCGGCCAAACAAAAAAATATACATATTAGTCTCGGAAATCTCTCAATTCCTTATTCTTTTACACATAAAAAACATTGAATTCCTGCTCTGATTTAACATGAACGCAATACTTTAATTAAAAAATAACTTTGTAAATAATCTAAACAGAAAAAAAAAATCATTATTCTTTTATTTTTACTGCAGGAGTCTAAATAATTTAATACAATAGCCAAACATGGCAACCTCGATGCTTATTTCTCACTTTTTTGACTACAGGGTATGAGGGAGTTGTCGGAGGTCGATTAAGAGAAAACGTTCCCTCGGCCGCTCACATGACGTATAGTGTACAAAAGGTATTTGAGAAAAACTGACGGACAACTGGAATACACAAAAAGCTGCACTTTATTGTAGGTATCTTCAGAAAACAGTTATTAAAGAAACAAGTTCAATTACGCACCGTACATTGCTTCAACACCAGGAACATATCTAATTGTTCCGGCCACACGGCATGCCGGAGTTCCATAAAGAAACGAACACAACCTACTCTGACGGAGAGCAATCGAGAAGTCTTTTCAAATCTTCCTACAAAACTGCCAGCTCTCTACAGGTTGGCGAGTAAAATATGAGCACTCATAAGCCACTGCCCCACGTGACAACCACCGTCCGGTAGGCGTAAACAATATAAAAATTTGAAACAAACGGATTAAATGATTAATGCCAAGACAGAAGTGCCAGAATTTGGCGGATGCCAATACGTAAGGCTACAACCCCGTGAGAAAACACCGACGGAAGACCGGGAGACGCTATGAACTAACACAGCATATGCTAAAGCGAAATTAATTTAGAAGGGAAACCCCGAAAAATAACAGACATAGCGTCGCGCAAAAGGAAAGAATATTTTATCGAGCCGAAAAACAAAGTGGAGAGAGATTAATACGGAATACGTAATTTTGATTTAGAAAGACGAAACATAGGAACATTATTTTAAGACGCGAAAAATATGTGAACTTCGTCACATATATCTCTCCACAGCCCAACAAAAAAATTTTGACGCCAGAAAATTTTTTTTAAACAAAGAACTTTAACCCTTGAATTAAACAGAAAGCCTACATGCAGCGCTTATGAGGGCTCATCACAAAAATACAATACCAAATAACATAACAAATTATAAAATACATCACAAAATACCATTTGCAAAAATATCAACAATATTCTGCTACAAATAAAACAGTATAAAACGATTCAATTATCCATTACATATCAAAATTACACATGTGCAGAAACTAAAGAAAAATAACCTTGAATATTCAAAATAATATATGTACATATGACGTCATAAATGTGAGATCTCTTTATAAAAACAACTTTGCAGAAAACATTGCAGATAACTTTGCAGATAACATTGCAGATAACATTGCAGATAACTTTGCAGATAACTTTGCAGATAACATTGCACGTGCAAAAAATTTACTTTCGAAGTCCTTTGCATTATCAACGTCCATGTAAAATAAGAAATGAAAGTTTCTCAATATTATTAACAAATCTCAAATATACTTAGTGCACTTAATCAGGTTTAAATTTTAAAATAAAGTTCAAAGATGAAGCTTCTAATTAAATGAATGTCAAAGAAGATTCTAATAAAAGTCATGACATAATTTAAATAAATCAAGTCAAAATGATTGCAATCAAATACCTGAAATGTGTCCAATGCAATTTTGTTGTAGTACAGGTATCGCTATCAACTTTCAAAACAAACTCTCTCTTTTTTCTTAAAGTTTGTTTATTTATTTATTAATATATATTTTTTTAATATCAAACACAATTTACTTCGTGAAAAACATAATAAAAACTTTCAATGAATAAAAATATCCAAACATATATAAATATATTTTTTTTTTTTTAAACATGAGCTTCAAAACAAATTAAGATTTTTGTGACCAAAAACAGGAAACTTTCAAACAGACGAAACATGAACATAAACAATATTTGCAAAAAAATGGTAAACACAAAAGAAAAATGTCTGTTTGTGTGTGTAAAGAAGGTGCAGGTTAGAAAAACCCATTAAATTGTGTAGAAAAGAAATGATTACCGACAACCGTAAGCTCACCTACAGAAAACTATTGTTCCTCTTTTTTTTTTTATATTAACAACAACTTGATTAACTAAGTTTCATGAAAAAGAGATACATATCATACAGTATACTGAAGTGTACATCTTTAAAAATACTGGACCAGCCAGATACAAACAAGATATTATACAACAGTGTACAAAGCAAGGAAGTGTCTGTGGGTACCTTCACAAACACGCCATTACTAAAACGAAAACATGCATCTACTTTCTAGGTCTTAAATTATACTGATTATGTGAAGTTGTAGGTAGATTAAAATTATCTGTAACACCATTATGGTAGTGATTATTACTATGTAAAGAAAGATATTCAGAACGTGGAGGAGCTAAAATTAATCTATCAATATGTACTCTCTGAGGTTCGACATGGGGAGCTTGCAAACGTCTAATAGAGAAAGAAACAGGTGAGTGTTTTTCAGTGATCACATAAGGACCTGTGAATTTAGGTTTAAATTTATCCAAAGACTTTTTATAAACAATGTCATTTACATTTAAATCTCTGAGCCTAGCATGTTGTGAGTGTCTCTGAAAGCGAATCGTTTGTGAAGAAATAATGTTTTGATAAGCTTTCTTATAAATAGAGTCTAATTCTTGCATTAATTTATAAGTGTGTATGTCATTAAGATTTGGCGGAGTTGTCTCAAAGTTAAATGTGTCAAAAATAAGTGATAATTCTCTGCCAAAATGTAATAAATTGGGTGTAAAACCAGTAGTTGAATGTGTTGAACCATTATACAAAGATTTGTGAATTAAAATTGCATGTTCGAAGTTGTGGCCATCAAGTAATAAAGAATTTACAGAGTATTTAATGGAAGTATTTATGCGTTCAGCAATCGAATTACATTGTGGATGACCAGCCGAAGAATGATTAATTTTTATACCAAGTTTGTCATGAAAATGATTATAAATTGAGGCAACAAACTGTGGCCCTAAATCTGACAAAATCACTGCAGGACGGCCAAAAGTTGTAAAATATTTAAAAAGAGCCTCGACTATTACATTAGCAGACGTAGAAGTAAGACGCACAAGCTCCATATGGCGAGAGAAATGATCAGTGATTGTTAGAACAGTACGACCATTACTGAAGGGACCAACAAGGTCAATAGCAATAGTATGTCCTGGATAAGTTGGTGTGTATGTTTGTTGTAAAGGAGCAGGTCGAGTAGGATGATGTTTCACCTGTAAACATACAGTACAAGAGGCAACAAAATTGACAGTATCAGTATAAATACCTTTCCAAAAATACTTCCTTGTTAGAAATTCGTAAGTCTTTTTTAAACCATAATGTGACAGATGAGAAATTGTTAAAGCTTTTGCTTTTAACGAATGTGGAACAACAATTACATGATGATAAGTTTGATTATGAACATTATACTTTTCACACATCAATAACATAGTTTCTGGATGAATAAAAAAGGCAGGATGAGTTGCAGAGGAACCCTTACTTAAAATTTCATTATAAATGACAGACAACTCAGGATCAGCATTTTGCTCTCTGAAAAAAGTTTCATTTGAAATTTCCAACAGTGGATCAGTACTATTTGAATTTTTTGTAACTAAAAAGTTCACATATTCATTATTTTTAGGAACATTATCAACAATTGGTATAACACCTTTATCATAAATTAACTGAGGATTACTGTCAAGAGTTTCAGTATTATTTTCAAAGTTCTCCCTAGATAAATAGTCAGCAAGTACATTTTTAGATCCAGCAATGTGCTGAAAACTAAATGAATATTCTGACAACTCAAGTAACCACCTTGTGATTATGTCAGCTGGGTTGGTAGTCTTTTTATATTTTTTCAAAGGAGCACTATCAGAAAGAATTATAAAATGTCTATTATACAAATAATATTTAAAGGCATTAACAGATTTATATATAGCCATTAGTTCCAACTTAAGAGCAGGATACTTTTGCTCAGCTTTATTTAACGATTTGGAAAAATAAGCAACTGGAAGTAGTTTATTATCATACATTTGTAAAAGACAAGCACTTATAGAAATGTTGGAAGCATCAGTATTTAAATAAAAAGTCTTATTCCAGTCAGGAAGTCTTACCATAGGTTCAGAGAAAAATATTTGTTGCATCTTTTGAAAATTTTGTTCATGTGTAGAAGTCCAAACAAATTTAGCTTTAGGAGTAGTTAATTGAATCAAAGGTTGAGATAACTCAGAAAATGCAGGAATTAAGTGTTTGTAAAAAGTTGCCAAACCAATAAAGCGTTTTAATTGTTTTTTTTTTGTTGTAGGAGTTGGAAAAGAAACAACTTTTGCAATGTTACATTGAATAGGCTTGATAAAATGATTTTCAATATGAAAACCCAAATAGTTTGTTGATGTTTTATGAAAAGAACATTTAGTAGGAGCAAGTGTCAAATTATATTTACATAAAACTTGTAAAACTTTTTCAAGTTTATGTACAGTGTCTTCAAAAGAATGTGATCCTATAATAAGATCATCCTGATATGCGAAAATTCCATCTGAGTTAACCTCGTCTAGTAAAAGATCCATAAGAGCCTGAAAAGTTGAGGCAGCGGATTTCAAACCGAAAACCATTCTTTTATATTTAAATGAGCCAAACTGAGAAGTGAAAGTTAATTTATCTTGTAAATCTTTTGGTAAATCTATTTGATGATAAGCCTGTTGTAAATCTAAACTGGTGAAAAAAATATATGTTGATAGATTAGCAATAATTGTCTGAATTTTAGGTAAAGGATATGATGAACCTTGTATAACAGAATTCAACATACGCAAATCAAGGGCTAACCTATACTTCTGTTTGCCAGAAGAGTCAGGCTTTTTTTTTTTACTAAAATTACAGGGCATGCCCATTCAGAACAGTTACGTTCAATTATACCTGCATTCAGTAATTGGTCTATTTGCTCTTTAGCTTCACTTTGAAGAGCCTGAGGAATTGGAAATGGCAATGTTTTTATTGGAAAATCATTAGTAAAGTTCAACACAGGAATAACTCTGTCAGTGTGTCCTAAAGTAGACATATCTTTTGAAAAAGCAGCAAAATTGCTTAGTAATAAATTACTTAATTCACTTTGTTCATTACATTCTAAATGTGCTAAGTCAAAATCAGATGAAGTTAATTGCTGTTTTCTTTTATTAAGCACTTCTGATGAAGGCTGTATTAAATTACACATTTGAAAATTCTCAGAATCATCGGTTAGGTCTCTTTCTTTAACTTCATCAATATCATAAATATTACCAATCTTGGTATTCTTATTTAAATGAACTTTCTGTTCAGATACATTATGAATAAATATAGAAAATTTTTGAGAGCACTTGTTACCATTTTTGTTTTGATTAAAGTGTTCATTTAAATAACAAGCCTCATAAGAAATGTAATTTTCAGCATCATTTGGTGAAAAAAGAAAATATTCAGTGCTGGACTTATTATCACAACAAACCTGAGCATAAATATGCTCATCCGATTCTAAAATGACCTTTTGACATAGATAAACAGAATTGTCATTTACTTTAATTGAATTAGGACCTTTTTCATTATTATCAGTTGCACACACATGCATATTGCTAGAGTCTTTATTATTTAGAAAATATACCTTTAAATCATTAACCATAAGACAAGAATTTTTCATATCAATTGAAATATTGTTTTCTCTTAAAAAAGGAAAACCCAAAATACCATCAAAATGTTCATTAACTGGAATGTCAACAATATAGAAGCAGTGGTGAAAAAACATTGATTTAATTTTAAAGGTTAATTTAATACAAGCAGAGAATTTTATTTTTGAATTAATTGTAGATATAGTGACTGAAGAAGCCAGGTGTTTGTAATTGATTTTAGATTTAATTTCATTAAAAACATCCCTTGTAAGCAAAGAAATAGAACTACCAGTATCAATCAAGAATTTAAATTTTTGTTTATTCACCATCACTTCAATTATTGGTAATAAATTACAATCATTGTTCACATTTGCAATAAAATATTCATTTCGTTTTTCATCTTCAAAAAAATTATCAGTCTGTACATATTTAGATTCAGCAATGGTAACAGGTACAATAGTCTGAGTCGAACAAGAACGAACTCTACGCTCAGTAGACACTTTTGGTAAATTTTTAGACAAAATTGGGAAATTGTCTGGTGTATATATGAAAGAACGAGATGTGTTCCCACCAGTCAAATCACACCTCGAAGTTAGTTTAAATTACAGTCATTAGAAAAATTTCTTCCTGAATTTCGGAAGTTGGGTCGACGACCAAAATTATTATTTTGTGGAGTATTGTGCAAAACTTTAAATTTTCTACACTGGCGTGCAGAATGATGTCTGCCGGAGCACAATTGGCAGATAATACTACTTTGACCTCTATTTCTGTCATAATTTTGAAAAACTGTATTTCTGTTTTTAAACTGTGTATTATGAGGTCTACATTGTCTGAAAAAATTCCGTTTCTCAGAAGCAGAAGCAGAAGCATTACGATTGGTGTCAGCAGAACCAGAAGTAGAATTTTTAAAAGTCAAATCATTAATTTTTGAAGCTAATTCTTCAATTTTTTCAGAAATAGCAAACACTGGGGCTTTTTGTTGATTAGCCAAAACAAGTGATTCAGATTGTGTAATATTTTGTAATTGCTGGGCACGCACAACAGCTTTAGAATAGTCAGTTATGTTATCCTCCAAAATTTTAACTCTAATGTTAGATGGCAAAGCCGACATCAATTTAGCATATTTAATATCATCAAGAGCTTGAGAATCTTTAATTTTATATACCTTAGAAACCAAAACATTTAATCGATGAACAAAAGCAGTTACAGAGTTAAAATCTTCAAATTTCAAATTATTAAGCTCGGTTACTGGAGCTAGAATTTCATTATTACAAAAATATTTTTCAAATTCTAATTTAATTACATCAAAATCTCTCGCTTTATTTACAACCTCATTTTCAATAAAAAACTGTAATGCTGGACCAATTAGTTTAGTCTTGAAATACAAAATAGTTTTTTCTTCTGACCATTTGTTTAAAGATGCTAAGTCTTCCAATATACCAAAGAAATGTTTTAATTCTACGGCATTACCATCAAATGATGGAATATTAACAGAAAAATCAGAAATTTTAGACATTCTACAATAATAAAAATAAATGACTTACCTACAAAAATGACATAAAACACACAAAACGCAAAAATTATCCTCTTATGAATGAAAATCAAAACATTTATCCTTGTGACACACATAAAAGTTCCGAATCCATTATAAAAACACACATAATTCTGAACACCACACTCGTCTTTCGGTTTCCGCTAGAGTTGACTCAGAAGTATCGGCGAAATACAGGAAACATAGGAACAAGAAACACTGGTAGCTGAAAAACACAGGGCGGCGAAACCAGAAGAGCATCGTAACACCGGAACGGTCACTACGGAAAATGTAGACACGGAGAACAATACTAGTCTATGACTTTCGATTTCCTGAGCGTCATACACACCGCTGGCTAGTAGGCACAGGTATCAGAACGAGGAACAGCAAATTCTTTTCGGTCGCACACCGCTGGGTAATCAAAATTCCGATGACATGGAGACGGGAGAGTCCACAGAACATTTGTTTTGCTTAAGTAGGAACAGTTTTTTTTTTTAGGCTTACTTTGGCAAAAGGAAACTCCGACAGCCGGTGATGTGCCGGAAACAACTACTCGTGAAAACGAGCTGGTCATGACGCACCAAGTTTATATGAGGGAGTTGTCGGAGGTCGATTAAGAGAAAACGTTCCCTCGGCCGCTCACATGACGTATAGTGTACAAAAGGTATTTGAGAAAAACTGACGGACAACTGGAATACACAAAAAGCTGCACTTTATTGTAGGTATCTTCAGAAAACAGTTATTAAAGAAACAAGTTCAATTACGCACCGTACATTGCTTCAACACCAGGAACATATCTAATTGTTCCGGCCACACGGCATGCCGGAGTTCCATAAAGAAACGAACACAACCTCCTCTGACGGAGAGCAATCGAGAAGTCTTTTCAAATCTTCCTACAAAACTGCCAGCTCTCTACAGGTTATCGTGTAAAATATGAGCACTCATAAGCCACTGCCCCACGTGACAACCACCGTCCGGTAGGCGTAAACAATATAAAAATTTGAAACAAACGGATTAAATGATTAATGCCAAGACAGAAGTGTCAGAATTTGGCGGATGCCAATACGTAAGGCTACAACCCCGTGAGAAAACACCGACGGCAGACCGGGAGACGCTATGAACTAACACAGCATATGCTAAAGCGAAATTAATTTAGATGGGAAACCCCGAAAAATAACAGACATAGCGTCGCGCAAAAGGAAAGAATATTTTATCGAGCCGAAAAACAAAGTGGAGAGAGATTAATACGGAATACGTAATTTTGATTTAGAAAGACGAAACATAGGAACATTATTTTAAGACGCGAAAAATATGTGAACTTCGTCACACAGGGGTTACAACGCGGAACTGCGGAGAGCAAAAATTAGCGTTTTTGACGGGGTTTTTCATCAGTATCTCCTAAACTAATTCGAATTTCGAAATTTAAATTAGCGGAGGTTCTTTCTCGAAATTTTCCGAATTCGTGGATACCTCGTTCGAAACTCAACTCCCAGCCGTTTAGGAGGAGATGATGCTACACACACACACACAGACAGACGCGCACAGAATTTAATAGTATAGACTAGCTGCTTGCCCGTTCTCCGCACGGTGGGAAACGCATATTTTCCTTACCCATATAATTCGAATGAAACCCAGTGATGAGGAATCTATAAAAGTGAAAAATTATTTAAATCGTGATGAAATGTTGATGTCATGAGAGCAAATTTTAGATGACTGCAACATGATGGCACGAAAACTTCGTCAGTGTCACGGGCGATCAAAAAAGAAGCAGCTTCTCTTAGATGACCTTGCCCAGTCTTTTTCTCGATGGATCCGGTATCGTAGAACTGCTCCTATAAGTTGCACACCACGCTGGGCGTTAAATTGAACTCTCTATAAATCTGGAGACTATCCTGCTTCTAGTCTCCACACATGGGATCTAGGTGAAGGGGTAGGGGTGTCCTCCGTGGGGGGTCTTTCTAAGTCCTAACCGGTATTTACGCTACGTTTTGGAGGAAACCAGCCATATATGTTTCCTAACATATGCATGTTGCGAGTACAGTTTTATTTTCCGAACGGAATACAGGAAAAATCCGAACGGTTAGGTCGGTGGACGCGACCTGTTTTGAACCAGAAACCTTCCATCTCCCAGTTCAGAGCGCTAAGCGCTCGGCCACTGGTCGGACTAAGTCATTGCTAGGGGAATATTATAAGCAATTAGAACTTTTGTTGTACACATGATTGCAATGTCATTTTCGTATTATTATTACTTATATCTCGTATTATTTGATTTTTTTAATTTTCATTTCATATTCCTGACTTTTCATACTCTCTTAATTCTTGGGTCTTTCTACATGCTTTTAGTCTTTGTACATGCGCATATTCAATTATCATTCTCCATTAACGTTACTGAATTAAGTAGTTCTCTCTATCGCCACTTCTACACCAAAGACGTCAATCTGCATTTTCCTCGTTTCAAGATAAACGCTTACAAAGTTTCATTGCTTCAGTTTATATTGATTAATCAATTTTCTTGCAAACTAATCGGAATTAAGATATGAGGCTTTAACATAGTATACAAGATTTCTTAAAGACCTTGAAAATGAATTTAGTTAAAAATAACCAAAGTTACAGGTTCGCGTTATTGACGTGGTGATTGTGGTAATGTTCTAATTGTGTCATATCCAATGCGTTTCTATTTTTCGAGTCAAGAGCTGTAGAAATGAGTGTTTTCACTTAATTGTTAAATTTAACAGCTTGAGTGGCAACAACGGATTCCGTAATTACTGAAACTGTAGCAATATTAAAAATAGAACATGAAATGAAATTTATTTATGCTTGCAAGAACTGCCATATTGGCGTAATTAACGCCGATGGTCGATGGCAAATAGCCAAAATGAATCCTAAATTTAACTTCACAGTAAATGCAATTATTTATAGGCAATACCAGCTATATTTACCAGGCTTAAAAACATTCTCGTTCATCTCAAAAAAAAAAAAAAAAAAAAAAAAAAAAAAATCGTATTTACACAGAATTCCTATTTTATTATACCCTGCTTGGCGGGATTTAAAAAATTATCTATCCATCCGCTCGTAACATTGGCTCATTTCAATCGTGCCATAGAATTAGCAGTACAAACGCAAAAAAACACACGCTATTAAACACGGAGTTACACTACATTTGAATATTTATCGCCAACTTTTCTAAGAAAGGTACTAAAGAAGGAATCTGCATACGCCATTTTGCGAGATTTTTTTTTTCTTTTTCTTTTTCCAGAGAATGATTCTAAGCACTGATTTAACAGCAATCAAAATGAGGAAATAGTTATTTGTGTGTGGTTCCATCGCCAAAAATTAATGCAGGCATCTCTTTGAAAAGTAGCATAGCAGTATTTTAAATTATCAACTATAACGTGTTTTATATTCCAATTTACCGCATGCGAGAATTTAATTTCTTTTGAAATTTGGCGGCATTCCCCCAAGGTAAATCAATTTACTTAATTTGGGGAAAATTCCGAAGATAGATCGCTTAAAATCGCCTTAATAATTGAACTATTTCTGCATGGAAAATTAAAGTTTAACGCCGTATTTTAATAAAACCTACACACACAAACCTAAACCTATTTCGATTTGCTCGCAGTAAATTGCGCCAAGCCCAAAACTGTGCAAATCCGTAGAATCTACTACTTTCTCAAAATCGCCAAATGAGCCATTTTTTTTTCGGCCAAACAAAAAAATATACATATTAGTCTCGGAAATCTCTCAATCCTTATTCTTTTACACATAAAAAGCATTGAATTCCTGCTCTGATTTCACATGCATGCAATACTTTAATTAAAAAATAACTTTGTAAATAATCTAAGCAGAAAAAAAATCATTATTCTTGTATTTTTACTGCAGGAGTCTAAATAATTTAATAAAATAGCCAAACATGGCAACCTCGATGCTTATTTCTCACATTTTTCACTACAGGGGTTACAATCGCGGAATTGCGGAGAGCAAAAATTAGCGTTTTTGATGGGGTTTTTTATCAATATCTCCTAAACTAATTCGAATTTCGAAATTTAAATTAGCGGAGGTTCTTTCTCGAAATTTTCCGAATTCGTGGATACCTCGTTCGAAACTCAACTCCCAGCCGTTTAGGAGGAGATGATGCTACACACACACACACAGACAGACGCGCACAGATTTTAATAGTATAGAAGACTAGCTGCTTACCCGTTCTCCGCACGGTAGGAGACGAATATTTTCCTTACACACATATAATTCGAATTAAACCCAGTGATAGGAATCTCTAATAGTGAAAAATTGCTGGAGTTCTGACGAAAAGCTGACTCCATGAGTGAAAATTTGAGACGATTGCAACATGATGACACAAAAACTGCGTCATTGTCACTGGCGATCGGAAAAGTAAGAACCTTACGGTATGCAGACGAAACGTTTCTCTTTCGAAAAATGCCTTATTTCTACATCATATAATTCTCTTTTTTAGGTTTAATTTATAGCATTCATACATACCATATGAATAACTTTACATGATGTTGAATACTATTTTATCTTATCTTGCATTTCGTAAAGCGTGGACAATGCATTAGCACAGTTATGTTGCAGATGACTTTATTAAATTTTACCCAAATTTAAAAAACCTACACGAAACAATCGATGCACATTGTACGTTCAGAAACCAAAAATGCATCCTGTTTCCGTGAAGATCTTGTCGCTTTCGTAAATTAAAAAATTTGTGACGTAACTTAAGCGGAAAAGCTTATTACCCTTACTGAACTCTTAATACAGTAGCACACTTGTTACATAAAACTAACGTTGATCTCACTGCCAATTCACACTAAATAAATAACTAATTTCATATTTTATTTTTAACATAGATTAATTGCATAGTGTCAAATTCAATATTAAACAAAATCTGAAATCGTTTCTAGAGCTCTAGGTCTTGTAACTGGAGTAACTGGAAGATATATGAAAAAATAAATAGAACTTTAACAAAAAAGTAATTTATATGAAATATTCTAAGCACATTGGATCCCGTTATTCGGAAAGATTCCACAAACGCCATGGGAAGAAAGAGCAATTAATTTCATATTATATTTTGTATTCCTTGCAAGCGCCTTTGTTATGTACATGATTGCAATATCATTCTCGTACACGATGCTTATCCTATAGTCTCTGGTGATTTATTTTGGATTTTCATTTCATATTCCTGACTTTTCATACTTTTGAAATTTTGTTGCTTTGCGCATGTGAATAATCGATTATCATTTCGCATTACGGCTACCAATTAAATAGTTTTCCATATCGCTTCTTTCACGTTAACGACGTTAATCTGCCTTTTTCTAGTTTAAAAAAAACGCCTACAAAGTTTCAATGCTTCAATTTAGACACACAGAGGGGTTAGGCAAATACGCACCCGACAAATTGCTTCCTTATGTCCGCCGAAGAAGCACATACGTTAGCATGTAATATGCTTCTCCGGATAATCTGACAGCAAACAGAAGACAATGACGTGAAAATGACGTCACACGCGAAGGAAATATGTTAAAATTCTATTTGTTTCATATTTAATGCGTTTTCACTTTTTTGGGTCTTAAGAGATATAGAAATGAGTGGTTTCACTTAATTAGTAAATTGAACAACTTAAGTGGCAACAATGGATTCCGTTGCTACGGAAACTGTAGCAGTGTTAAAAATAGAATATGAAATGATTTATTTATGTTTACTTTGCTAGAACTGCCATTTTGGCGTAATTAACGTCGGCAGTCGATGGCAGATAGCCAAAATGAATCACACATTAAACTTCACAATAAATGCAATAATTTAAAGGCATTACCAGCTAGTCTAACTGGGTTTTAAAAATATTCTCGTTCATCTCAAAGAGCATTCGTATTTATAAAGACTTCCTATTTTATTACACCTTGTTTGGCGGGATTAAAAAATATTATCTATTGATACGCTCGTAACACCAACTCATATCAATCGGGGCATAGAATTAGCAATACAAATGATAAAGTTTAATTTTCTGAAATTTGGCGAGGTTTCCCTAACTGAAATCAATTTATTTAACTTGATGAAAATCATTTAAAATCGCCTTAATAACTGCATTATTTCTGAACAGAAAATTAAAATTTCAGGCTAAATTATAGTAAAACCTGCACTTGTTTTTAAAAATACTATTTCTTTACGCTCTCAGTAAATTGCCTAAAATTGTGTGCAAACCACTAGAATCCACTTTCCTAAATCGCCATATAAGCCATTTCTTTTTTCGGCAAATTATAAGGTTATGCACTTTAGTCTCTGAAATTTACAAATCCTTTTTCTTTTGCGTATAAAAAATATTGAATTCCTGCTCTGATTTCCCACGCAGACGATACTTTAATTAAAAAATAACCTAGCAAATATTCAAAACAGAAAAAAAGCATTATTCCTTTATTTTTCATGCAAGAGTGTAAATCATTTAATAAATTCGCCAAACATGGCAACCTCGATGCTTATTTCTCACATTTTCACTACAGGGGTAACAATCGCGGAGTTGCGGAGAGCAAAAATTAGTGTTTTTGACTTGATTTTTTATCAATATCTCCTAAACTACACTCATGTCCATAAATTAAGGATAATTCAGAATCACACAGAAATTGATCTCTAAAATAAAAATTTCACCTGTGGAATGATCACACACATCTTGAAGAAGAATATGCAAATTACAGGAAACCACCAGATGGCGTGGATGGTACGTCACAATGACGAGAGTGTAAGAGAGGGGTATATAAGGAATGGTGGCAAAGAAGTAAAATTGTTCACAAGCGCTGTGAAAGCCTTTCAGTGCAAAAACCGCATAGTTATGGCACAAAGGAGGCATTTGGATGATGTTTTACGTGGCAGAATTATCGGACGACATTAATGTGGACGTACCCAGCTGGAAGTATCCGAGGAACTTGGAATCGCCCAGAGTGTCATCTCCAGGCTTTGGCAACGATTCCAAGATGATGGTAATGTGAGTAGACGTTACAGCACAGGTTGCCCCCGAGTTACAACGCCGAATGAGGACCGCTATTTGGCAGTTACTGCCAAAAGAAACAGACGGAGTACAGCATCAGACCTGTCTCGTCAGCTCTCTTCAGCTACCGGTACGACAGTTTCAAGGCAGACCGTGTACAGACGCTTAGGGCACATTGGTCTATATGCTCGTAGGCCTGTCAGATGTGTTCCACTTACCGCAACTCACTGTCGACTGCGATTAACCTGGAGTAGAGAGCATGCATTGTGGACACCGCAATAGTGGTCTTGTGTGAAGTTTTCCGACGAGTCCAGGTTTAGTTTGGAGTCTGATTCTCGCCGGACATTCATCTGGAGAGCGCCAGGTACCCGTTACCACCAAGAGAACACCATTGAAAGACACCGTTACGGTGGTGCAGGATGGCTCGTTTGGGGAAAAATTATTCTTGGTTCCAGAACTGACCTGCATGTTCAGAGTGTAACGATGACAGGCCACATCTATCGGGATGTCATTCTGGAACAACATGTACGCTTGTTTCGGGGCGCCATGGGTGCTGAATTTGTGTTTATGGATGACAACGCCCGTCCTTACCGTGCAAACATCGTAGACGAATGCCTTCAATCGGAGAATATCACCCGTATGCATTGGCCAGCATACTCACCGGACTTGAATCCAATAGAGCATGTGTGGGATATGCTTGGCCGACGAATTGCAGCCCGTCAACCCCCTCCCACCTGTCTACCGGAACTTCGGAGTGCATTGCTTGATGAGTGGTGTAATATTCCCCAAGATCAGATTGATCATTTGATACTCAGCATGCCTAGGCGTTGTCAGGCCTGTATTGCATCGTCCGGGAGACATACTCCGTATTAACCATCCTACTAACCATGTTATACTGTTTTTTGTAAATATGTTCTTTTTTGAAATTATGTCAAGGGAGTAAAACTTGCAATTTTTATTAATTATGTCAAACATATAGCATATTTTTTGCTCTTTACTTTTTGTTTAATGAATAGACTTTACAAATAAGTCAAATTTGTTTTGCTTCTTTCTCTTTCTTTGCCTGAACTTCATTATCCTTAATTTATGGACATGAGTGTAATTCGAATTTTGAAATTTAAATTAGCGGAAGACCTTCCTCGGAATTCTTCGAATAAGTGGACACCTCGATTGAAACTCAACTCCCAGCGGTTTCGGAGGAGATGATGCTACACACAGACAGACAGACAGACGCGCACAGATTTTAATAGTATAGTAGAGTAGATAGTAGATAAATTAAACTATCGAACGTAAAAATTTGAAATTTTGCACAGCCATGTAATATTACTTTCTGCATCTATTTCCATCGAAATTTGGCTATGTTTCTATTCAGAATTTTTTTAATATTAATTTAATAATTCATATTAATATTTTATTTTAAATCATAATAGCTGTAGAGTCCGCCCGTCGAATTGTCGTTAAGATGCAGTTTGGTAGCGGGAACTGCTGACCATTCCACGGTTTTAATCCATATTGAGAATGCAATTAATCAAGCCTGATGTCGAGACTAACCATTTATTATGTATACATATATATCATATTTACAGTTTAGTTTTTAAATATATACATTGGACTTACAACATCCCTCTGATGCTATTACATCGGAGAGTCACACGGGACCTGCCCTAATTTGTGTCCGCATCGGTGCATCTCTCGGGAACGGTCCAAATCGTCGAATGAATTAGCAACAGATGTCTCATTAGGCTGGGGACCTAGTAAAAATCCAAAATGTAAATGTGTTATCTCCTTTTCCTTCGGAGAGAGAATCTTTGCTGTCTCGGTGAGGAAGCAAGTTGACCCTGACCCTAGCTGCCCTCCTCCTCCTCGCGGTTACTTCTATGCTCGCGGTAGTTCCCTTTCAGTGGCGTAGCCAAGGGGGGGGGTTTGGGGGGTCCAGACCCCCCCCCCCCGAAATGAAAGAGACAGACAGAGGAAAAAGGAGCTTATCCATATTTTCTTAAATGGTATATATACCGTGAAACTTCTCAGTGATAAGTTACTCTCTAGTCTCTAGTGGGAAAAACCAGTACACACCATATACAGGGCAATCAGTTACCTGCACTGTCATTTGTTGTATTATGATGTTTTGGGGAGCTGGGTGGGCACTAGTCATCATAGAAAGAAACCCAAATAAATTTGACGACAACTTTTTCTTTCCGCTTTTAAGAATGAAATAATCTTTTCACCCCTCCCTCCCTGCGGAATACAGTTTTGAAACCAGAAGGTCAAAAGCCGCGGGAAAAGGAACCGCTTAGCTTATTGGAACAAAAATGATTCCGGTTTTCACCTAGACTAAACTAAAGCTCAAACTATAAACCAGACATCCAGGAGCCTTCGAATAGACTAGACATTGTCCACTCACAGATCATTTCCTGAACTTACAAAAGAGTTATAAGATTAATGGCATCTCCAGGGCATGCTGGGATGCAATCTCAGTTTTAAGCATCTGTATATTCTTTGATCTGTATGGGATAGGATCCACACAACAAAATCTGAATGCCTGTTAACAAATATGTTACAAGACCCACCGTACGCTGGTCGCTGGTGTCGTGTATGCTTGAGTATGTTGCTATCAGCGAAACTAATTATTTGAGAACAACTGCATGTGTTCTGCCGAGGAATGAAACTTTTGCTACGAGACAGTAGAATTCGGCATAGAGGTTGAACTCCGTGTGCTTTGAGACGAATTTCTTTTTATAGAATTTTTACATTCTTGCTGTCGAGAGAATTCAACATCACACAAAAGAAGACTAAGGTAAGTTTCTTTATGTATTTATTTAATTATTTTTTACTTATTTGTTCTTATTTATTTATTTTTTTGTATGAAATACCAATAATTAAAATAATCATACGGACAATTGAGGCTACACCATGAGTTAAAATTTAATAAATTTTATCTATGTCAGTTGTCGAAAGTTTTGCTTTGAATTTTCTATGTCGAAAAGTTTTGCTTTGAATTTTCTAATAATTTATTGAGGATTATTTTTTTCGGTGTGTTTAGTGATATTTCTCCAGCATTCATTTTATTTTACATCAAATGTCACTTATTTCCTTTGCTTACCAAAATAGAGAAGAATTCACAAGCATTATGTAAGTTTCTTTATATTTTCTGTTGTATTTTTTAATTTCTAGTGTCAAAACTCATTTTTTAATACAAACTCCCCCCCCCCCCGCTCATCTTAACTACATGATATTCGAAGGAAAAATTTTGGACCCCCCCCGAAAGAAAATCCTGGCTACGCCACTGCTCCCTTCGGCTCGTGTCCAGCTGTCACGGAGTAGCTGTCATTTATCATCAATAATGGGGCTGAAACCGCGATCCGCCCCAAAAATTACAGGGGATGTTGTCAGCAAATGAATAGTAGTAGCATAATTACTTTTTTTTTTTCTTTAATGATACACTATGATATATTTTGATACACCATGACATATTTTAAATCTCGAGATAAAACTTCTATTCATAGATTTTTGAGGGGGGGGGGAGTTTTTTTTTTTTTTTTTTTTTTTTTTTTGGAGCATTGCCTTATCCGCAGGATAAATGAAATTTAAAATGCACATATATTTACTGTTGAACATACTTAATGTTGCAAATTTAGTAATAAAATATTATTAACTTGAAAAAATTAAATACATATTTAGCATTTTTTAATTTGATTTCAAATTATAACTTAAAAGATGATTACATATGTGTGTTTGTTAAAATATTTTACTATACATATGTTTGTAAAAATTTCATTTTTTTTTCTCATCCAGGTTTAATATTAGTTCATTCTATATACCATGTTTACTCACGTAATAGCCACCCTCGCATAATTAGTCGCACCCCCGTTTTAAAGCAGAAAAAAAATCGTCAAAATGTTTTATCGGCATAAAAGTCGCAGTCACGTATATTTGACCTTCATAATATATCTGTAAAAATATTAGTGTGGAAATATAGCTCTTTTTTTGTGTGCAACTGTCGAAAAGATTATTTAATTTAATATATTGCAATAATCTGGAAGCATTTGGTAATATAGTAATGTTTTAGCATTAGAGTGAACAATATTATGTAGTAGATTTCCCATCACAATAGTCGCACCTAAATTTCACCATGAAAAATTGACACAAAAAGTGCGACTATTACGCAAGTAAACACGGTATATTAACAGCAGTTACAACTTTTTAGAGAAATTTGGTCATGTTATAGACAATTCATTAAATTCACAACACATTCATGCTTTTTGAGAAAACACGGTTTAAAATTACCTTACTGTTTTTAAGCATAAGTTGCTTCCTAGCACGCGTTGCTTCCTAGAACGTCTTTAATTTTTTTGATTAATTATTATTGATATTATTATTATTTTTTACAGGGAACCCATCTCAGACTCTAACATTTCAAAGATTTAATTAAAAAAAATCTAGTACACACAAGGTTGAGGGTTTTTTTTCATAAAAAACAGATATTTTTAATTCTGTGTGTTTTTTTACGGGGCCCTTTTTTAGGCCTCCTCCCATAGAAAACAGTAGATATAAATAAACTATTGCTTCAAAATGTATCTAACATGAATAACTAAAAATTAACCAGCTGCAAAATTTGGTCACACTACTATAATAAATGCTCAACATTGGGATAATAAATACAAAAATATTCTGGAACATTTTATTTGAAAAATAGGTAATGAAATTGACGATTGAAAATAAATATTTTAATTGAAATATTTATTATCCTACATTATCATCGAACTACGGCATTTCAATTTGCATCTTAAACAATCTCTCTCTCTCTCTCTCTCTCTCTTTCTTTCTTTCTTTTTTTTTTTTTTTTTTTTTTTACTGTTATAACATCCTTCTTGTGATATGAAAGGTGATATGAAAGTTGGTGTGATATGAAAGTTGCTTTGTAGTGCTGCTTGTAATATTTATCCATTTGGATAGAGCATACAACCTTAAAACAACAATTATTAATTTAATAATGCTGAAAAGTTTAAGCACAACTAAAACCTTCTGCTTTTGCATAAAATTATCATCAAGGAAATTTTCAAAATGTTCACATTTATGTTTCTGCTTGCATTGCAAGAAGTTAGTTTTGTTTCGTTTGAAAACTAACCCCCAACCCAATTCAATTTTTATTTCAAAGATTTTCTGAAGTAAATTTTACTAAGAAACTAGTTTAACACGCTGATGACAGAAATAAATATTCTTACCTTACGTTTTGAATAAATATGTGGCAAAAAGATGGTTAAGTATGCTTAAAAAAGTTATTTATCCTAACTAATATTATAAATGCGAAAGTGAGTTTGTTTGTTTGTTTGCTACGCTTTCACGCCTACACCGCTGAACCGATTGTGATGAATTTTGATATAGAGATAGATGGGAACCTGGAGACGGCTATAGGCTACTTAGAATTTTAAAGTTTTAATTACTTTTTTAGTAATTAATTTTACGTTGCCATGCTTGGCGAGTTTCGCCCGTATAAAATGATTCATGCTTTGAGCTAACAGAAATCCTATTACTTCCATGAAGTATCTCGTGCACTTGAAAATCATGAAATACCACGAAAATTATGCCAGTTTTACGCCAAATCTATCGATATCTATAATAATAAAAATGAATGTTCTCCAGACAAATCTGCAGCACACAGAGCCTTGGGCGCCGGGAGAATATTTCCCAGGGGGGGAGGGGCAATGACTACTTCAACGTATGGTTACCATGTTGGAAAGAGCAAAAAAGCAAGGGAAAACACTGCATACAAAAATCCAGGGGGGGCGATTGCCCCCCCCCTTGCCCTATGCTGCCAGCGCCCATGCGCAGAACTTTGAAAATTTGAACATATAAGCCCAAGACTTTGGTAATGTTCAACTGAGGCTCAGAATTTTGAAATTTTAATTACTTTTTTAACTATTAATTAAAAACCGTTTTTAGGTGGTCATGCTTGGCGAGTGTCGCCAACACAAAATGGTTTATGCTTTGAAATAAAGCACAAATTCTATTTGCACAAACATGTGCATTTGAAAAACATGAAATGGCATGGAAATTAGGTTAGTTTTGTTTTACGTCACTAGGGGCCAAAGCTCGTAGACTCGCTTTTCGTACAAGGCATTCGGATCCTAATAAGGCTTATTCGTAAAAAAGGCATAATTGACAAAACCCAAAGATTGGATCTGATAGAATATTACTTAGCTACACATTCCTTGGTTCTTGCATGTTCCTTAGAACAACTTCACAACCTATGGAACACCTTGCGTATAGCCATCCATGGCGATTTTTCATAATTTACCGACTTACGTTTACCTATAGTTAACAATTATTTTTGAGAAAACAGTTCTTCATATGTTTTCTTTGATAAAAACTACGGAACAGGTATTATATCTTAAGAAGAATATTTCGTGAAGGTATTTGTCAAAAAAGTTTACTTTGGTTCCTTTGTACGTTGGCAAGTGTCGCCAACTTCTTCGTTTAGTACAAAAGAACAAATGACCGTACAGCCAACTGCTTGTCTGTTGTATTTTAATCGTGTTTTTGTTACTTAATAACTGAGGTTGTGGATTTTCTTTGTGACATAATGCTTTTTTCTAGATTTTTAGTGAATAAGGAAAATTTTTCAGCATGTCACCAACTAAATTCAGCTTTTGGATATCCAACTATTCAAAGATGGAGTGTAGGCACGTTCCGTTCTCCACAAAACTAACCAAATCAGAAAATTCAGTGTATTTTACGTCGAAATGCAATTTTGTTCCATGTACAGTGTCGTCCCGGAAAAGAGCGAGCCCCCTTCCTCCCCACGCGATTTTTTTTTTTTTTTTTCTGAAGCCCCTATAAATTGCTCATATAACTAACAAAGTTTTATGCAATCCTTTGGATTTATGTTGCAAAACGAATAAAGATTATTAATTGTTTTGTAATTTAAGATTAAAAAAAATCTGATGTGTCAACACATGACTTCCTTGCACGTCTATTAAATCAAAAATGTTTTTTACGCACTTCCTCTAAACTTAATTGTTTGAAAGATATAAAATATCAATAATAGTAAGATATAGCGATTTCTAGCCAAACATTTCGATATCGCCAAGCTGAGTTCAATTTGAAAGATTTCTTTGTGACACTTTATTTGGCGATATTTCACCAAAAGCCGACAAACTTGAAATAGTTTGCGAGATTTTGGGGATAGCCAAAGTAGTCATTGACCACAGACTTTCAATGAATTGAATGCATCCATACACCTTAATGTATTTAAAGTCATTTGGCTCACAGTGTAAATAAATTCCCAGTCGATTGCTGTCAAAAAAGATTTTGAAAACCGTTAGATATTATAATATAGTTCTAAATACAAAAGTTCAAAATTCTACGGGTTAAGTTTTAGAGTTATACAAAATACGAAATAATTTTTGGCGCCAAATTTGGCGATATTTCGGCGAAACTCGTCAATGTCGACGACATTTGGCGAGATATTAAGCATGGACCAGCAATGACAGATATCGCCAAATTTGGCGATATTTCGCCAAAACTCGCCAAGAACGATGACAAATGGCGATACTTTGGGCATGGACCCAATGACTGACTATCGCCAAATTTGGCGACATTTCGGCAAAACTCGCCAAGGTCGAGGACAGACGGCGAGATTTTGGGCATGTACCAAACAATGACTGTCTACAATTGCATTATATTGAAGATGTCCATAGACATTAAAGTACTGAAATTCTTTTCGGTGGTCCTGTAAATAAACTCTCCGGTAGATTTTAACCAAAAATCGAGATGCACAACTAGATGTTACAACAATCTTATATATGAAATTTCATAATAGTTTTTGAGATTTGAGAGTTAAATATGCACACACGTACACAAAAAAGTCGCCAAGCTTGGCGACTTTTGGCATAGTACTTGAGAGAGGCACGTGACCGTGGTCGGACCATTACCTAACTTATGTGGTAGGACGGTATTGTGCTTGAAATGGATGAATCTCCTAAAATTGCCATTGACCGTAATGTATTGGAAATCTTTTGAGTGTTCCTGTAGCAGAACTGTAAATGATAAAGACACTTTTTTTAATGGAGAAATTCATTTTCTAACTCTTTACAGCATATATCACTTCTGAGTCGTTTGAAATAGCCCAATACCTCTAAAACACGCTTTGATGAATTTCGGCCCATAGAGCGTAATGTATTTCGAATCTTTTAGGCGGTTCTGTAGATAAACTATCCAGTCGAATGGAACCGATAGGGGAGGTGCACAACTAGATGTTACAACAATCCTAAATATAAAGTTTTAACATTCTACGCCTAATAGTTTTTGAGATATGCGAGTTTAATGAATTTCGGCCCATTGAGCGTAATGTATTTCGAATGTTTTGGGCGGTCCTGTAGATAAACTATCCAATCGAATGGAACCAAAAAGGGAGGTGCACAACTAGATGTTACAACTATCCAAAATATGAAGTTTCAACATTCTACGCCTAATAGTTTTTGAGATATGCGAGTTTAATGATTTTCGGCCCATAGAGCGTAATGTATTTCGAATCTTTTGGGCGGTCCTGTACATAAACTATTCATTCGATTGCGACCAAAAGGGGAGGTGCACAACTAGATCATAGAACAATCCTAAATATCAAATCTCAACATTCTACGACCCATAGTTTTTGAGATATGCGAGTTACATACATACGTACGTACGTACGTACGTACAGACGGCATGGAAAAACTGACCACAATAAACTGGCCGCTGGTCAAAATGAGTTGCAGACGCGTTAATAGGATCGTGCATGCTAGCCTACGATGAGATGCATCGAAAAAATTTTTAAAATTCAATTTAGAGGTAGTCAAAATCGGTTTTTTTTGTCGAAATTTGGCCCCCAAAATTTTTCGGGATCACATTACTTCCTTATACTGCGTACAAGGAAGTAAAAAATTGAAATAAATGTAGATTTGTAAGTTCAATTTATCTGAAATGTAACGATTACTTAAATATTTAAATATTCGAAAGACTTTTTTACACAAATCAAGTGTTTTAATTATGATTGACTCTACTTTTATGAAATAGTAGTAAATAGCTCCTTCTTCTCACAGGGAGAATAGCGTTCTTTATTTCATTTATTTCGTTTCGCGTTCTTTCATTTTTTTTTCTATTAAAAAAGAAAAAAAATCCGATGAATTTTATGATAATGTCAGATAAGAAATTTTTGAGGAACACTATAGCACAAAAATAACTGAGGAATAGCGATTTAGTAGGTACGTATACGAATTAGTAGGAAGAAGGAGTTGGTTCTTGTGTAAATGTCACTCCTTCATAGGGGGTTGTACTTATGCTAGGTGAAAATGTCGCGAAGTTCCAATAAGATCGCATATTTTTAAGTTTTATATAATGCTAGAAAGAATGTCCACTCTAAATTGATATTTTGTTGAGCAAAAATTACTTGATTGGAATTTTTTGTGAAATATCTGGCAATACATCATCAAGAATCGAAAGCTTTGGCAATCATTAGGCTTTTTTTTTTTTTTTTTTTTTCCATTTTGCACTTATCTACAAAGGTTATAAAATCATTACACAAGACATTTGCAAGCTTACTTGAAATTTAAAAGTGAATTATAGCTCCTACAGAAAATAAGGAATATCAATCTAATAATTCATAGGACACAAAGGGTTTATTATTATTTACACTAGCTGCAGTACCCGTTCTTCGCACGGGAATGAATGGACTTCTGAATAATACGATTTCTTGTGATTACTATTTATTGTAATAAAGAGATATAGCAAAAATGGATATCGCGTTATATTGTGTTCATAATTATGCATACCGAATTTCAAGGCAATCGTTTGTATGGTGAAGAAGGCGATGCGGCGTAGCGCAATCTACTGGCGAGTTTTAGCAAAACGGATACGGCGAAAACATTCTTCGCATTCAGATATCGATGTATACGAATTTTCTTGACGATCGGCTCGATAGTCCTGAAGTTCATGTGTTGACGTGACATCTAGTGGCAAGTTATAAGAAAATGGATAGCGCCAAACTCTTCCCCGTGTTCAAATATCTATGTATACCTATTTTCATAGCCATCAGTTGCACAGTCAAGAATTGATACACTGCAGGGCCATCTAGTAGTTAATTAAAGTAATGATTTGCTACAGCGCCGTCAAGTGGCGAATTATAGCAAAATGGATAACGCCAAAGTATTCTCATTGTTCAAATAGCTATGTATACTGATTTTCATAGCGACCGTTTGAATGGTCAAGAATTTGGCCTGCTGCAGCGTCATCTAGTGGCGAGTTCAAATAATAATGCATTGCAGTGCCATCTAGTGGTGAGTGACATCAAAAGGAACGCAGTTAGAATATATTCTTCGTGCTCAAATGTGTAAGTATAAAAAATTTTATGCCGAACGGTCGAACGGTATAGAAGTTGATGCGTTGCAGCGCCATTTAGCGGCAAGTTACAGCAAAATGGATAGTGAAAAATATTCTCAGAGTTCTAATATCCGCGTGTACTAAATTTCACCGAAATTGGTTGGACGATATTCGCATATCAAACGGCTAAACGGAATAGAATTCGACGTTCTTCTGCACCACCTAGTGGCAAGTTAGAGGAAAACGGATAGCATAAGAACCTTCTCCATGATAAAAGACTTAGGTGAACCAAATTTCATGGCGATCGGTGAAACGGTGCTGGAGTTTTTCAACCTCATACACATATACCAACATTCATTTTTATCTATAACCAGTGTTATTATATATACCAGTCTCAAATAAAATCCAGTTTCAAATCTAAGCCTCGCCAAAGTGCCAACATACGCCATTTTGCAAGAGTTTTTTCAGGGAATCATTCGAAGCATTGACTTAGCAGCAATCAATATGGAAAATGGTTCTACCGCCAAAGAGTAGCACGCATTTATTTGAAAATTAGAATCCCTTAATACAGCCGATTTTTTTTAAATTATCAACTATAACGTGTTTTATTCATGGTTACCTCGATGAGAAGAGTTCAATTTTCTGAAATTTGGCGGCATTCTCCCCAAGTTAAATCAATGCACACAATTGGCGGCATTTCTGAAGCGAGATCGTTTGAAATGCCCTAATAACTGCATTATTTCTGCACGGATAATTAAAATTTAATGCTGTATCTAATAAAACCTATACACTTGTTTTCAAAAATGCTATTTCCTTAAGCTCTCAGTAAATTGCGCCAAAAATCCTAAAACTGTGCAAACCGCTAGAACTCACTTTCTAAAAATCGGCCTATCAGCCATTTTATTTTTCGCCAAACTAAAAAAATTTACATATTAGTCTCGGAAATCTTCAATCCTCATTGTTTTGCGTATAAAACATTTGATTCCTGCTCTCATTTCTTATGCGCACACGATATTATAATAAAAAAAATAACCTTGCAAATATAAACTAAAAAAAATCATTATTATTGTTTTATTTTTACTTTAAGAATTTAAAACATTTTATTCGGCAAAATCGCCACACACGGCAACCACGATGCTTATTTCACACTTTTTTCACCACAGGGGTTACAATTACGGAAAGCTTTCTGCGTGTAGAACATAAAAAATTCCGGGAACGGATGGATTTTCAAAGTTTTAAAGTGGATTATCATTTATTCTATATTATTCTACATATCTGTGCAAAATTTCAGGCTGATAGGTCCATTTTTGTGGATTTGTATACTACCCAAATCGACAAACTGGCAAACAGAAGAATAAGAATTTCATTTTTATTTATAAGATAACCTACGCTTGTTTTTAAAAGTACACTCTCATTAAATTGCGCCAAGCGCTAGAATCATCTGCTGAAAATCGCATATCAACCATTTTATTTTTCGCCAAATTAAAAAGTTGCACATTTTAGTCTCGGAAAATTTCCAAATCCTATTTTTAATTTGAGTATAAAAGAGTTCATTCCTGTTCTGATTTCTCATGTACACGATATTTTAATTAAAAAACAGCCTTACAAATATTCTAAACAGAAAAAAAAGATTATTCTTTTATTCTTAATTCAAGAGTCTAAATCATTTAATAAATTTGCCAAACATGGCAACCTCGATGCTTATTTCTCACTTTTTCACTGCAGGGATTACAATTGCGGTATTGCGGAAAGCAAAAATTGGTGTTTTTGACGGGTTTTTTTTATCAATATCTCCTAAACTAATTCGAATTTCGAAAAAATCGCTTCGAGGTGTGTCGGGACCCATGCTGGAGAATTTCCGTACAAAATTTGGTAGGTCTACCATCACCCGTCTGCGAGCTACGCGAGACACAGACAGACCAACTAACGGACTAACGGACAGTTTACGCATTGCTTTATTTATATAAATGCTAATCAGAATTTGAGAAATTGCAAAACTATATCAAGTCTGACGTGGCGTTTAAGTTACTCATTTGCTTACCGTTTGTGGAACAAACTGGAAGACTTAAAAACAATACTTGAAAGACAAAATCAGCGCATTTTCATTTTAATACAGCAGAATGCTATAAGTCGTATCTGAAAGAACTTTCTATAAACTTTCCTTGTACATGAAATTCATGACAACATATGAAGCCTATTTTGATATTTGTCAATTATTTTCTCCATCTGTGGCTGCAACTGTGATAAATTATATCGGTCGAAAGCTTTTTGAAAATTCCTTTTTTCAAAGCACTCCTTGAAAATGTAGCGGAGAGCCAGAACGTTTCTTTCGGGATTATTATTTCGTCGTTACAGACAAAAGAGCGACTCTAAAACACTCAAATGTTAAAAACACTACATTTAGCTTTTAATTAACATTGAATATAAATTTTAAGAGCAAATAATTTTTTTTATACGTAGTTTATGCGAATGTTAGCA
The DNA here is from genome assembly GCA_038373885.1 of Cheiracanthium punctorium. Lineage (NCBI taxonomy): Eukaryota > Metazoa > Arthropoda > Arachnida > Araneae > Cheiracanthiidae > Cheiracanthium > Cheiracanthium punctorium. Next base: position 64,762 of record JAWZYV010012133.1, read on the forward strand.
AAATTTCAAAATATAATTTTTTTTTCTGCGAAACTTCTGTTTTTTTATTTACAAAAATTCCGTACCTCTGATGATATGAAATTTGGTGACATAATAGGTGGTCTCCGCTTAAATTATAGGCGTTGAATTTTTAAAATATGATTACATTTTGAGATTTGCAAAAATCGTTTCAAAATTCGTAAATTTTGTGTCAGCATTTCGAAATAAAGACTGCAGGGAATGGAACGAAATTTGGCGACTTAATAAGTGGTCGCTCAAATTCAATTCTAGACTTCCAATTTTGCTAAGGATTAGATTCGACATTTTATGAAAATTATTTCAAAATGCATAAATATTCGTTCGCGCATCACAAAATAACCTCTAACGCGAATCAAATAAAATTACTTAATTACTCTCTACCCTGTAATCTTTTAACAATATACAAAAATTATAACTTTTCTTTCTTTACTTTTAACAATATGCTACTCCCATTCATTGTACTCCTATACAATGCTGACGAAAGTTCTTGCTTTTTGGAAATTTGCATTCAGTACTAACCAGGGGCGTAGCCAGAAATTTTTCATGGGGGGGGGGGGGTTACGACTAGTGCAACTCACATATAAGTATATATGTGTGTGATAAAGGAGTGAAGACTATACATTTTGTATGGCAAAAAATTCCTCATGGGGGGTTATGACCCCCCTAACCCCCCCCCCCCCCGTGGCTACGCCCCTGGTACTAACCCATGAACAATGGGTACTTCAGTTATAGTGAATAAATAAAAATATGCGTTACTTTAAACTAATCTGTTCCCTACTTGAAATTTTTGGCAATTTTTTACCACTCCAAGTTACTTTGTTAGGATATAGAATAAATAATGAAGAATTAATACTTCTGTAATATCCATAGTTAAAAAGCTTGACGTCGAAAATTAAAGGCCACATGAAATTAATAATTTCTGTCGCAGTCATTTACATCATAATCAAAATAAATTAGCACTTTCTTGAAATAGGTCTTCTGTATTATTACCCATTTTAACATTCTTTCATGAAATGAAACTTTTCTGCTGAACCACTACGATTATGTAGTAAACCGAGCATCGCGGTTTCGTTCGTTTTCTAACTATATTATGTATCAACAAATTTGATGCAATACACCGATTATAAAACACTTTCCTATACAAGAGCAAAGAAGAGAATATAGCTATTTTAAACAGTTTCAAACGCAATGTTATTAGCTATTATTATATTAATTTGAATGTGAAAGAAAAAAATTAAATGTAAATAAGACCAAATATAATTTGACAAATATTCACTGCTGCGTATAGTACAGTGGAGCTCGCTTATAACTAACGTGAAGTGGCCGCGATATTAGCTCGTTATAACTGAGTGCTCGTAAAAAACGCTGATTCATGAAAAAATCATAAAAACTCATATATTCTTAATAAATTACCTAATTTATTTATAATTAAATTTTATTTCTTGAAATATTATTCTTTAGACATATTTAGCAATGAAATCGTAAACTGCAAAAGGAAAAAATAAATAAAATAACGTATTTTTTAAAGCTATATTCAAAAAAAATTTTTAAAAACTTATTAAACTGACTCGCATGTTCTAAAAATTGACTCTTACTTTTATTCATAGTGAGTTAACCTGACTCGCAGATTTTTAAGTCCAGCGCAAACACTGAATGGGAAAGTGGACGAAAGATCATGAAAATAGTCATTTTCAGAAATTTTTACAAAGCTATATTAATACACCCACTCCCACTTCAAACTTGATTCATACCTTTTCTAAAAAGCTTAAAAATAAATCTTTTATTATATCTTAATACCGTGTTTACTCGCGTAATAGTCGCCCAGGCATAATAGTCGCACCCCCCTTTTGAAGCAGAAAAAAAAAAAAAAATAGCTTGAGACTTATAATATTACGGAGTAGATTTCCTCCGCATAATAGTCAAACCTAGACTTGCAACATGAAAAATTGGCAAAAAAGTGCCGCCATTATGCGAGAAACTTGCTTAGTATTTATACTACCTATGCTTAGTATTTATACTACCTTTGCTTAGTATTTATACTAAGCTGACGATTAGCTTAGTATAAATACTAAGCTGCTTGCTTGCAGTATTTATACTACCTATCAATATATTTTTGAAACCAATGCAAAAGTAGTCAGAAATGACACGTGCTTCTAACTGAGAACACAGCGAAAATTGTATACAATTCCCCCTCTCCCCCCATATGAATGACTAATATCCTTTAACGCATTAGAAGACAAAATATGGGGAAAAGAGAATAAAATATGCCTTTATTTTAATTCATTCTGTATAAGGTTAATAAAAACATCAGATGACAAAATGAGTATCAGATTTTTTGTGCAAACCGTACCACTTTCTGGGAGTGTGAGTCAAAAAAAAAAAAAAAAAAAAAAAAAAAAATTCATCGAGAACTCTGAAGTATTTGGCTGTGGAATTCCACCTTTGAAATTGTTTTCTAAAGGTTTCATAAATGGCACTAATTTTTCATTTATTGCAGTGCGCAGCTTTTAAGAAAAAAAGAAAAAAACTTGAAAAATTCCGAATTTCTATCGCATTTATCTTATTTTAACTTGTGTCCATTAAAGGGCTGTTATGCAGTTTTGTTTTTTGAACAACACCCTTATTACAACGTTAATAAAGTGCTTTAAGAAAGTAAAGCCAGATTATTCTTTCATAGACCGATCAAGTCCCTTTTGCAGTTGAAGGAGAGCTTCCGGATACGATAATAGACATCCATTAATCTTTTGACTTTTGGCCATCCGTATGTGCGACAGATGTTTTTTTTTTTCTTTTCCTCCCGACCCCCCCCCCCCCCCTGAAGCGCAGGCTTTGGAATTCGATGAGTTGGGCTATAAGCGTCTGCCGAAGACGGAAGATAATCGGGAATTAGAGCAGGATGCAATAATAGTAAATAGTAATACAACCCCTAATTCTCGACTCTCCTAGACCCAGAGCACACAATGGTTAATGACCGTTAATTGGTTTTCGATCTTTTGGGATTCGGTCAGTTGGGATATAACCCATCTCTCCGCTCCAAGTGATCTTTTTTCTCTTCCTCTCGCCTCTTTAGATGACCCCCAGGAAACAAACCCTTTGCTGGGTTTTCTACAATAGCATTAAATTATGTTTGGGTCATTTAGTTTTAATAGTACGAATAAAAATCAGCTTCTTATTATCGCAATTATGTATGAGATATGATTTAAAGTATGAAAAAATATTTTAACATATGGGGAGGGGAATTTTGGGTGCTCATAACTCACCCATTTTCAGTTCAAATTTATTGAAAATGGGTATCCGGGGTTAAAATGAGCTAAATTTTTGAAATATGAAGTGAAATCTAGGGGTTGCTATTTGGAAAAAAAAGTTGGTGTGAATTTTAATATGTAGATGGCCCCTTATGCAATTTTTATGCATAGCAAATTAAAGTGTACGTCAATCGAAAACGATTGGTATCTGTAACTTTGCTGTATGACGATCGACGGCCGAAAAAAGTACAAGAGAGACTTTTTTTTTTTCAGCAGCTGTGCTAATGAACATGCAAGAACCAAGCAATGTCTAGCTCAGTAACATTCTATCTGATCCAATCTTCGGGTTTTGTCTGTTGAAATTACGTCTTTTTTAGGAATAAGCCTTATTAGGGGCCGAATGCCTCATACGAAAAGCGAGCGTAGCGAGTCTGGGGGCCTTGGCACCTAGTTGTCAAAATAATTCAAATACAATACCCTCTATGGGTAACTTTCTAACTACTGAACCAATTCACAAACTTTTCTCAAAAATAAAGCTACACTATTCCTGAAAATTATTCACTGCTTTTCATGCAGGTATATGTAGAATTATATACATAATTTTTTTTTCAGAGACACCCAGAAGAATTATATTACGCTCTGTGTAACTACAGAACTGATTCTTAAACTTTTTTTACTAATAGAAAGATACAATATTCTTGATTATTATAGGCTGCATTTAATGTATGCAGCGTAAATAATTCTTTTATAGGGACACTTAAAATAATTATTATACATTTACACTCTATGGTTATCTCTCTAACTACTGGACCAATTCTAAAACTTTTCTCACCGATAGAAAGCCACTGAGTATTTTAGACTGCCTTTTTATGAATATATCACAAATAATTCTTTTAGAAGGACAGGCAAGTATGCATTATACTCTATGGGTATCTCTGTAACTAGAGAACCGAATCGAAAACTTTTTTCGATAATATAAAGTTTCGATTTCGGGTATTAAAGGCTGTTTCATGGATATAGTTTAGATAGTTCTTTTACAGGGGTACACAAAATAATTGTAATAAATTAAGCTGTATGGGTATTTCTTTAACTTCTGAACCGATTCTAAAACTTTTTTCACTGATAGAAAGCTACACTAGTCCGGAGTATTATGGCTACCTTTCATGCGTATATCACAAATAAATCTTTTACAGGGATACTCATTCGATTTACATTACGATCTCTGGAACCAATGAACCGATTCTAAAATTTTTTACTTCTTTGTACGGAGTATAAGGAAGTACTGTGATCCCGAATAATTTCGGGGGCCAAATTTCGACGAAAAAAACAATTTTGACTACCGCTAAATTTAATTTTAAGAATTTTTTCGATGCATCTCATCGTAAGTTAGCATGCAGGATCATATAAATGCGTCTGCAACCCATTTTGACCAACAATGAGTCTACTTTGACGAGTTTTTCTATGGCATCTGTACGCACGTATGCATGTAATTCGCATATCCCAAAAACTATTGGTCGTTGAATGATGAAATTTTGTATTTAGGATTGTTGTAATATCTAGTTGTACAGTACACCTCCCCTTTCGGTTGGATAGTTTATCTACAGGATTGCCCAAAAGATTTTAAATACATTACGCTCTATGGGCAGATATTAATTAACGCGCATTTTAGCGGTATTAGGCTACTTCGAACAACTCAGAAGTGATATATGCTGTTAAGGATTACAAAATTAATTTCTCCATACCAGCGCTGGCCCGAGTAAATTTGGCACCCTAGGCGAAAGATTTTAACGGCGCCCCCCTTAAAAAAATCTTGTATATATATTTTTTTAAATTTAACAACTGTAAATTAAAAAAAATAATTTTTTTAATTAAAATTTTTAAGTTAAATAAAAGATTAACAAAGTCAAACACACAGATAATCAAATCAGAGAGATAAAAAAATTATTTACTTCAATTAGACATTTTTACATTACCACATTTTCTGGCCTTTGTTTTAGGAAAAGTAGCCACAATATCCTTTAAATCAATCGTTTATGCTAAATCTTGTTCTATTGATATGGTTGACAACCCTACGAGTCTTTCTTGATTCATTGTAGAATGCAGATAAGTTTTAATTAATTTCAGTTTTGAGAAACTGCTTTCGTCGTTAGCCACAAACACAGAAAGCGTTAGCAACAGCTTTATAGATGTTACTAAATTCGGCACACTATGTACCAGCTCATTTTCACAAGTGTAATTTAAAGTTTCCTCTGTTGTAGTACCATTTGGCACTCGTCTTGCAATGACTTACAATGCATTGCATAATTCAATACTATCAATATCCTATCCTTAGAGTCTCCGTGAGTCAGAAATTTTTCTAGCTCCTTTTCAAAGCTCCAAAATGTCTCATGAAGTTTCATTTTTTAACCCTTTAAAGTGCAGTGGTCCCACTCTGGGATCACCAAACTCTGACGTTTTGACTGTTGCCAGTCACAAAGAATAGAATGGATTTCTATAAAAATAGTTGCGGGCGACATAGCTCCACGAGAATCGTTTACTTTTTAGCACGTCATTTCCCGCGAAAAAATGGTCGCGCTTATTTTTAACAGCACTGGCATCTGCTGGAAAATGGAAGAATGCGAAAACAGGTGGATCGATTGCCCAATGCTGAAAAAGGGGAGCCGTTGCCATAGCTCGACTTAACTACCAGCAAGATGGCGGACGATCGAAACGTTCATCGCGTGCCACAGATCTAGAGACCCTTTTTTGATGCAGCTGGCTGTACGCGAGCACAGCCGGCTGTCACGCGTTCATCTGTCAACGTTCATCGCGTACTTCATACACTGTACTTCTTAGCACTAATGTTTAGTACTGAGTACTTAATATATTCAGTAATCATCCCTTTGTAAATTTGTATTCAAGAAAAACAATAATTTTGAGTCAAAAATCATGTAACTAAAATTAAATCTTTTAAATCTAACTAAAATTAAATCTTTTCTTTTTTTTTTTTGGGGGGGGGGTCACCCATTTCGTGGTAGTATTACATTTTAAAATTATTTTTCTCTTGATCCCCACGCTATAGAACATCTTGGCAATCCTCAAGCATTGGTATGTTCTAATAACTAATATTTTATTCTCCATACCAGAGCAACATTTAGTCTTTCTTTCTGGAAATTCAAGCCCCTTGCGGCAGTATTAAATTTTAAAATTAAATGTTTTAGTTATTTTTCTCGTAATCTCCACACTATAGAGTATCTTTTCTGCATAGGTAGGTTCTGATTAAAATAATTTTTTTTCTCTATATAAGAGTGAACTACTCACTAGATACCCAGGGTCAAGGCCCAGAAACGGTGCATGTTTTCAAAGACAGCCAGTCCTCTTTTACAAGCTTTTTCAAGGCTAAACAGTAGGAATGCGGCAGTAATGAGCGGCACTCCCTGATAGGAAAGATTTGCTTTCACCAGGTGAAGGCACAAGTCGGCAAGTGCAGACATGATTTTTTAAAAATTATCACAGGATTAAGTAACATTGTGCGTCTCCATTTCTGTTTTACCTCACAAATAAAATTGTAACAATCCAACAGTGATGGAAATTGTCTCCCACACTTAAATACTGCTCAAACAATTAAACTTCAGAGTTAAAATAGTTACCACATCTGGGTAATAAGAAAAGCCAACAGGTACGCTTTTAAACTGATCCCTGTATGATGGGGTCTAGAAAGAAATGTTGTCCCTACATACATCAATATTTTGCAGATAAAAGGCCAGATAGCCTAACTAGTCCAGCCATATTTAATGGTAGCTCACTTAGAAGCAAAATTTACTTACATGGCCACAATTGGTACTTCTGCTTTCCTTCCCGACTTGAGAAAGGAAGTTCTTCTAATGAGATCTTGCATTGAATCTCGCTTGTTATCAGTAAATAATAATTGAGACCCATCTTGTGAATTCTTTAGACTTTTCAGAGATTTAGACTTTCATGACTTCTTAAACAATGTTTTGGGTTAAAAAAAAAAAAAAAAGTACTTTGAATATATATATATATATATAAGGTTTATATGCTGTAGCATATTTAGTGTTAAAATGTTATTTCAATCAATGATCAAACATGATGTATGAAATGATGTTTATTATATGAAAGTTTTACATGATTGGATGGAATATGTAGTGATAAAAACTTTTAATATATAAACAAAAACACAAAAGACAGGAAAGTTTTCATAATTTAATTTCGCCAGAGATGATGTCAGAATATAGTTCTTTTGTGAGGGGTACATATGTTTTTTTCTTTGCATCTAGAACATAAATAAGATCACCAATTTCTTCAGGATTATACCCCTGTTTTTGAAAACTCACTTTTTTAAGTTTATGTGTACCTAAAATAGAAAGGAAAGAGGAAAAAAATTAGCACACACCCATTACAAATTTACTTAACCTTTTCGCGCCGACTGTCATGTATACGTGCCAGCAATAAACGTTTAAATATAATTACAGAACCGTTTAAATACTCACTCTACGGAACATTATTAAACAATATCATTGATATTTCTGTAATTTCATGGATTTAGGGTTAATAGCAAAAAATTCTCCAGCTTTGGACAGAAGTGAAAGAGACTGCCGGTCTCAAAGATAAGTGGGCGTTTGCGCTTCCCCGTCGCGAAGGGGTTAAAGCAACACCATCTTGACAAAAACATTTCTATGCAACAAAATTAAAAAATCTACAGTTCTAAAAGAGATGTTCCAAAGTTAATTGTTACAAAATACTTAACTCTGGAATATGTTTCACACTGACAAATGTGTTATACGGCGGTGTTGAAACTGTTAATGCACTAAATGCACATTTTAGAGCAATACTACAATGTATTAAAATATATACTACTATATCAGAAAATATCACATTCAAATTGATTTTTACCTGCGTGGCTAATACAAAAATTGGTTTACAAACATATACTTTGCAAAATAGTTTCTTTAAATTTTGAATATTAACCCTACAAATAATATAATTTATGATACAGCCTTGCATTAAAACACAAGTTACACACACACATTACTTAGATCTAAGAATAATAGATTCGAAATCCCACATAATTGATAATTTAAAGTAACTAACTTTTTTTTTGTTGCATGCAAGACTGCATCCTGCAAGATGAACCATTAAAATAACACATGACACCATTTAAATTAAATTAAATAAAATAATGATACAAATGAAATAAGCTACTTAAAATCCTAGGCTTTTAAAACAAACCTGTTGATTCAATATCACTAGAAATTCTAATAAATATAGGGACTGCGTAAGGGGGAAGTCTTTCAGAAACATATTTGCATAATTTTTCAGGATCAACACTTTTTTCATCAATCTGAACTGCAGCCATGCCTGCACGACCTTCATAATCTAAAATAAAAGAAAAATACACAATACATGTACATTAGCAAACACAACTTGTCAATCATTTTGTATTTTTAACATTGAACATACAGTTGTCAAATTTTTACAGTAAATCCATACCTGCCAACTTTTATGGATTATCTGTAAAATATATGGATTTGGGGGTTAATTTAATGGTGTACAGATATGACAAGTGATTTTGTGGATTGTTTGCCGATTATCAAAGTTTTCATTTTATTTTTTTTCCATTCTTCCAGAGAATATATATTTTCCCTTCAGCATTTGTTTTTAAAAAGGAAAATTTATTCCCCCCCCTTCCCCCTCAAAGAAACCAAAATTTCATAGGATAGGGCAGATTTAGATTTTCAATTCAACCTTTTTCCTTCAGTATACTTTCATTTAAAGTTCCAATGTCATAAGAAGAAAAACTGATCCTTATTTTTAAATTTAATTTTTTTAACCTCCCCCCTCTCCCCCAGAAAACAGAAAAGAAAAAACTTCTCTAAGTAGAGCAGGTTCATTTATGAACGAAAATGATATTTAAAAAAAAAAATCAATTTTACTGATGTGAGGTAGAAATTTACTAAAATGAGCACCTAATTTTACTGATGTTAATTTTCCCAGGTTAAGTAGGTATGTAAATCTATTCAATACACAAATATTTCAATAAAATGTTTTCTTTCTTTTATAAGGGGGAAAAAAAGACGAAAATGGGAAACTGAATTTAATCTCTTTTAACAATAAAAAAAAATTAAAAAGGTTAACAAATCTAAAATTAAACTAAAATTTTAAGAAAAAAAGGTACACTTGAACATTTAAATTTTAGATGTAACATTGCAAGCTTAGTTAGAATATACAATAGAGAAAATTTTCCCATAGGGAAAATAAGTGATTTTTAGCAATTTTTCACATTTAAACTGAGTACAATTTCATATACTAATTAGTTTGTGAAATCTCAAAGATATGCAGAAAATAAAGAAAGAGTTGAAGTTAGGGATTAGCGAATGAATGTTCTTGGTTTTGTGGGATTTTGGGATTGACATTTTTTATCCTGAGAGATGTAGCATGCTGCCAGATTGACAAAGTTCAGAAAAATATTTAATTAAGCTTATAATTAATTTCACTAAATAACAGAGAAGGTGGAAAGAAGATATTTTTAGCAATACAAAATTTAATGTTATGTAAAGATAATAACAAAATATTAAAAATAAACTGCTATTATCATACTTGCAATTATTTCTTAGTTTAAAAAAAATCATAAAAAATTAATCAATCCTCTGTGACTTGATCTAACTTTACTTTAGTTCATAATTAAAAGCATGAATTGGGAAAAAAAATCTTTTATGTTTGATTAATTTATTGTTAGCTAAATTACATTAATATGCAAAATTTCAGCTCAACTGGAGATTGGGAAAATAAATTACAATGTTTGATCCAGGCTGCCACATTGAGTTAAATCAAACAGAGCAATAAAAAGAACTCATTTCTGAAATTCAATCTACAGGACTGTCTGCTTAGGATCCTGTTTCCATGGGATCAGAATTGCATAGATTAAGTCATTAAGAATATACAATAAGACTTGCTTAAATGGTATCATGAGTTATGAGCAAAAATGATAAATATATGACTATTTGATGAGAATTGTATAGCCGGGTCATTTTCTCTAAATTGAGATATTTTGGTCCCTGCTTTAAAAATAACGGATAAACTTGTATAAAAATGAAATTGATGCTAGGATACTTTAATATATTTGCTTTATTTTTTAATAATAGGGTGAAACATACTCATTATACATTTTATCCACCTAAAGAATTATTTTTCTGCACAAAAATGTCATTCCCCTGTGTGCCCCTACCTCCATCTTAACACAAAATTAGTACCTAAAAGTGGAGAATTTAATTATATTTGTAAGAAAATTGTTGTTAAACCTTTTGACAACTATTATATAATACTGAAAAATAAAAGACTTTTCATGGTTTGTATTTTTCTGAAAAAAATAATAAAAAATAACCTTTGGTTTTGGTGTCATTCCCCTGTCATAAAATGAAAATAATTAATCCCATATTTGGCAACAGTTAAACTATCCCATAATTCAACTTTCAAATACTGGCATCATCAAAGAAGCCATTTGGTTTGTTCTTTCTGCAGGAAAGCATGATCAAGAACAACTTGATGATTACAAGTTAAATCTTTGTAAGTATTTTTATTGACTGTTATTAGTCTTTGCTATTTGCCTCAGATTTGTAATCAAAGCTTAAAGAGTAATTAAATTTTATTTGTATTAAGTTTTTTGAACTACCTTAAAGTGCAACTGATTTCTGTGATTATAGTTATGATAATAAACAAGCTAACTCTGATTTTTGTCATTCCCTTGTCACATGTAAGGCAGGGAAATGACAATTGTATGTAATTTTTGTGAATTGAGAGAAATTATTGCATTAATTTCAATCAAATTATTGCAGTAGTTATTTTTCAGCAGTTTTAATGGAATAGGTACCTTTTAAATAAAAGATACGTATTTTGTTTACCCTATTCGACAAAACCGAAAAATGCGTAGTTAAAAAAAAAATTAAATTTTAATATTAAAATAAAGAACATCATATATATGTGCACTGCTCCAAAAGTGAATATACTAAGTAATTAAACATGTTATTTAAATGTTGTTTTCAAGCATAGAATCAATATAACAATAATTTTAATTAAGAGAGTTCTAACTAACTTTAAAACAATAATAATAATAAAAAATACTAACAACTTAGATTAAAGCATTCTCAATTGATAAAAATATTTTGTCTTTTCTTATTCTAGGTATATTAAAATTCTTTCAATAATTCCTTTGTTCTAATTTGCTGGCTTTGAAAACTTATTTGTTTTCTTGAATTAAACATCTCTCTTTTTTTTTTGGGGGGGGGGGGGGGGTAGGAATTTAAAAAGATTTTTACAATTGTTGTTGACTTCTGTTTTTTTTTTTCAGATGTATAAAGGCTCAAAAGAAAATAACAAGGGGCAGCAAAAGATTGGATATTCTTATTAGAAAGCGAGAAAATGAAATAACAAGAAAGATAAATCATGCCAAACACATAGATTATAAAACACTTTCCAACAGAAAAATATTTTTGCGACAAATTTGGCGATGTATTTTTCTTAAAACTGGCGAGATTTTGGAGATAAGATACAGTTGTATTATCACTATAAATGCACTTTTATGAGACCCTGTAAAAAAAACTTTAAATTTTTTTCCAAAGTTTAACTGAAGAATATAAAAATTTTACACTTGTTGTCTTGTGCTAGAAATGTATTAGTGTCTCTCAAATGCTACAGACTGTACATAGAAAAACATAATTTCGAGCAAATCGTGTATATTTACAGCAGTTAGAATACTGGACGGCGGACAATAGAACAGACAAGTAAACCAAAATCACACAGACCTCTCAAACTTGCTGGTAAGTTAAAAATATAAATATTCTTTTTATACAACATAACGGTATCTCATGAACACGGAGAGCGAGAAATTTATTCTTTTAAGGGTTAGCAGTCTAAAATTAATTTTCCACGTGCTAAAGATTCAAAGTTTGCTATTTTGTTCCATGTAAATAAATTAACTCGTTTTAGGTTGTAACACATTTACGGATTTTCATTGTTCAGAGAAATTCCTTTGACAGACGCAACATCTTCCCACTCCTAGGCAGATAGCCCTTAGCCATTCCTCAACAAAATGCAAGTGCCCCCTTGCCCTATGCTGCCGGCATTCATGCAATACAATAAATCTGTTAATTACATCATGAATAATGAATTTTTGAAATTCCTAGTGAAATTGTCAAAGCTTAATATAATCAGATTAGATAATTTTTGAGGTAGTTACTTATAATCCCGGCGGTCCTCCAAGACGAGCAATTTTATGCCAAGATAAATGCCAGACACAAGAAATTATTGATGGTTCGGAATACGATTGGCAACAGTTTGCCAGAAAATTTGAGGAAAATATAGTTTGGCGTTAATGACCGCCGGGATAATCCGAAAAGAACCTTTTTGATTTACTGCCAAATAATGAAAATATCGCCAAGTTCGCTTCATTTTTCAAAGCATTTTTTTCACAACATATTTGGCGGCTTTTGGTGCTACTTTTGAGGGAGGCACACAGTCGTTGTCGGATTATTAGCTAGTCATATTGTAGGATAGTATTATATGCTTTAAATAGATGCCTGTATCTAAACTGCTACTGACTGTATTGTACTGAAATTATTTTGAGAGCTTCTGTAGAACTATGAAAGATACAGACACTATTTTCGATGGAAAGTCCTCAATAACATATATCAATTTTGTTTCATTTCAAATAGCAGAATATCTCTAAAACAAGAAGTCAAAGCCCATTACAATGGGCAGCTACAACAGGCGCTAGAAAAAACGTTTAACGAAAGCATATCTACACTAAATATATTTAATCTTCATCCACCTAAAATAAATAACTTCATACTCAATTTTTATTATATATTAGAAGTCAAAGCCCGTTGTGGAAGCACTTACAACGGGCCCTAGAAAAAAAAATTTGTCTACATTCAATATATTTAATTTCAATCCACCTAAAATAAATAAGTTCGTATTCAATTTTTATTATACACCCAAATCGCTTTTCATGCTCTTCTGAAAACACACAGAATCTTTTTGCAGTCAAAACATTTTGTTTTGTGTATCCAGCTATTCACATATCCATGCAGACAATTTATTTGTGAAAAATAAATAAATAAATAATCTGTGTAATCTGGAAAAACTGTTTTAAATTAATTGGAATCCCAAATGTATGACATCCACTTTCACTTCAAACAGGTAATATTGTCACACAAATGATTCAGTTTTTTGACCCTCGGAAATAAAATGGCTCTGAAAATAGCAAAAAATCGCTTAAAATTGAGGGAATGGGTGGATTTTCAGATTTTTAAAGTAGTGCAGATTGTTTCCTATATTTTTATACATAATTATGAAAATTTTCAAACTGATCGAACAAACGGTGAAGAAGTTATTAGAATATTTGTGCTAACTTTGTAATCTTTTTGCAGTAATGACGGTAAAAGTTTTATCTTGAAGTCAGGGATCAGCGTAAGTATATAGTAGGATGATATGCTTTAAAGAAAACCTTCCCATAGAGTGCAATGTATTGGGAATATTTTGAGCGCTCCTGTAGAAAAAGTATAAATGCTACATATACCATTTTCAATAAGGTATATGGTTCAGCAGATAAGAATAACATATTTAAATTTCGTAGAAATCTATGCATACTTACGGAAGTTAGAGCATGGAAAGACAGACAGACAAACTGAAATCATAAACACTTTTCAACCTTGTTGGAAAGTGTTAAAAAAGACTTTAGAAGATAAAAATCTGATCCGGTTTTGGCTGATGAATAAAAAGAAAAAGAGCACTTAAAATATCTAAAAAAGAAAGCAGCTGTAAAAATCAAGCCAATATCACAATTATCAACCAGAGATCAAAGCGTTCAAAGGAAAAAATGGATAGATAAATGAAAGAAACAGTCTGCAAAAAAGAAAATTTTGCTGAGCATTATGATTCCCATCTTACTGAAAATATTGCCTCTGTTAAAGATGAGGAAAATCAATTATCAGAGCTGACTACAAGCAAAGATTGCTCTATACAAAATACTCAAAAAATCTCTTTGCCAAACATTGTAAATGATAAGGAGGTTAATGTAAAAACTACCATAGTTGAACCTATACCACATGGATCTCGATTTCAAACAAATAAATTTTATTTCAGTGACTTTGCCCATAAAACAGTTTTAAAATAAAATTATAGTGTTTTCTTATTATTGGTTTCACTATGAAAATTATCAAAAGTAGTTTGTAATTATATATGTTTGTTATTACTCTGTGTAAGGGTAATAAAACTGTCTATCCCCTGTCTACTTAAAAATTAATATTTTATGACTTCAAGACATCATATGTATATAATAAAAATTTTAAACAAAAAACAAAAAATTTGTTTTGGAAATATGTGTTGTTCAAATTGCTCTGTTAAGAAAAAATGACCCAGCCATAGAAAAATCATGAATTTTAAGTAAAATCAAGGCTTATGAAAGAATTTAATCAGTATTCATTTGATAAAAGCAGAGAAAAAATAAATTGGTTAAATAGAAAAAAAAAAAAACCTTAATATTGCTTATCTCACATATTGCCTAAAAATCTCCCCCCCAAATGTCAAGTTGTAATTTTTATTTCTTTACAGAATATATTAGAGTGTAAAAATCCTAATATCAATTAAAAATTATTTAATGAAGTTTAAATTTGAGAATTAAGCAAGTAAAGATAATTACTTGGAATCTCAACTCCATATACAACACAAGCTACAAGGTTCAGAGCTTTGCTTACAACGTTTTCCACTTCAGCAGTCGATATGTTTTCTCCTTTCCACCGGAATGTGTCACCAGTACGGTCTTTGAAGAACACATAGCCATCTTCATCCATTACCAACAAATCTCCTTAAAAATGTAGAATTAATGAATCAGTATAAGTCATATATAAACTACAGAATCTCACAATTTATAACAAAAGTGACCAACAGTGTTCCAATTAAGACATTTGAAGGACCTAGGTGTACTATTTTTTGGGATTGATTACAAAATTGAACTTTTTTAATATGAACATTTAAAGTGAAATATTTCTGCTCAATTTAATAGTAGTTTGTGTTAACCAAATTTAGCAAACAAGTAAATCTATGAACAGAACTTGATAAGACTTCAGAACATGGTCTTCTCTGATCATTACACTATTAAAATGAGTAATTTTGTTCAGTACTTTCATTTTGACTGTGAAACTTCAATTTAAAAACATAGCAAATATATTCTTGTTAAAAATAATCTGAGCTTTAATATTGTTTTTTCATACATTTACTTCAACATTTTATTAAGTGTATTTTTAGTTTGACAAGTATAAAAGTGTGTCACAAAAGTGTATTTTATTGAATATGAAGTCAAATATGATATAGAAGGAGTCTAAAATCTGAAAGTTTTAGGTCATGATCTAGGTTGGTCTGTACAATTAGTCCTGCAACCAATACTAAATGATTCATTTGACTTAAATTAATGTATGTTCGATTTTTTAGCTAAAATGCATAGCACAATTTTCAGAATTGTGATATTTCCAATAACATACCATCAGAAAATCCTTCACATTTATAAGTCACCATCTATATAAATAAAGCAATGTGTAAACTGTCCGTTAGTTTGTTAGTTAGTTTGTTTGTCTGTGTCTCAAAATTCGAATTATTTTAGGAGATATCGATAAAAAACGTTTCGCAAAAGACTAATATTTGCTTTCTGCCATTTCATAATTGTCACCCCGCAGTGGAAAAAGCGACGATTAAGCTTATCTAGGTTGCCACATTCGGCAAGTTTATTAAATGATTCAGACTCTTGAAGTAAAAATAAAAGAATAATGATTTTTTTTTTTTTGTCTAGATTATTTGTAAGGTTGTTTTTAAATTAAAATATCGTGTGCATGAGAAATCGGAGCATGAATGAAATGTTTTATACTCAAAAGAAAAATATTATTTAGAAATTTTCTGAGACTAAAATGTGCAGATTTTTAATTTGGTGAAAAATTAAACGGCTGATGTGCGATTTTGGGGAGATGATTCTAACACTTGGCGCAATTTATCGTAATTTGTCATCTGCTGAATACACCTGAGAATAAGTTTTTGAAATTTTCATTCAGTTGGAATTCTGCATTTTTCTCCATTTATTAATGACTATGTCATTTTATCTCTCACCCCCTTCATTGAAAATTGTATGAAAAATGTGTCTCAAAAATGTGACATAAAAGTATGCCACATAATTTTACATATACTTAAATACTATTAGTTCACAACAGCTGTAATCTATTGTTACAATATTTCGTAAGCTGTAGAATATACTTCACATGTATTTTTTACATATATTTAAATACTGTTAGTTCACAACAGCTTTAATCTATTGCTACAATATTTCGTAAGCTGTAGAATATGCATCACCAGTATTTTTCTATAAATAGGTTACAATAATAAAAATTTCAACATAGGGTTACCAGGCAAAATACTTGAAAGGTGCCAGATAAAATGACATAGTCAATTAATATCGTTTAAATATGGCAATAATGAAACTAAAAAATGGGGGTTTGGGGGGGGAGGGGTATCTCTCCCTGACGAGGCTCGAACAACCGAGATTTTTCTAATGTATTACATCCAGAAAAAGGATGTTAGAAATACCAATTTTAATTTTGTGTAATCACACTCGTGAATAATGATATACTTTCCAACTTAAAGAAATAAGAAAAGATAATAGGGAAGACCCATGGATTAAAATACGCTTTTAATATATAGTACTTTTGTGCGTATTTAAAATCTGAAAGTGTTTCAGATTTTCTTATTTCTCTTTTTCCTTACTTTTCCTTTTCTTTTTTTAAACAGAATGTTTTAAAGTATTTGCAGTTTAGTAAAAACTCAATATTTTAATATTAATTAGTAGATGCATTTTGCTGGAGCCATCTGTTATTGAATTTTGTTGTAAATTCTGTACTTAAAAATTTTCAGGGGAAAAAGAAAAAGATAATCCACGGTGGTGTATAATACACATCTTAAAATTTCAAACTTTTAAACAGATAATCTGCAGTTTATAGGCCAGAAAATACAATAATTAAAACTAATATAACTATATGCAGCAGCAAGTATTAAGGTATAAATATTCACTACTCCTAGAAAGATAAAAATCATTCAACTTTCAAGAATCATTAATGATTCTTCTGAGTAAAAAGTTATTTTCTCTGAAATTCTTTATTAGAAGAATAAACCTGGGTTTTCATTAGATGAAAAAAATGGGTGAGAATTTCTCACTCTTTTCCCAAAATTGAGTGAGATTAAAAAAAAAGTGATGAGAACTTCTCACTATAGACGGAGTTGGGTAAACACTCAAATTAAGTTACTAGGGATTTTTAGTTATTTTTTATTGCATGTAACTAAGCTTCCAAGTCTTTAAGTCAGGCCCAGTAGCATGCAATGGCCCAGTTAAGGAACAACCGTGTCCCCGGGACACTTTTTTTTCTTCCATAGACTATAGGAGTTTTGGAGAATCCATTTTTACATTCTGTGTTAAATACTGTTTGGAGTAATGGTGGTTAAAGTTTTATCCTGGAGTGGGAACCCGGAATCAGTTATAGAATCAGTGAGTCAGAGAATCAGGGATCAGCATAACCATATAGTAGGATAAACATTAGGCTTTGGAAGTAAATCTCGACAAATATAGAAGATATTGCCAAACTTGGTTCAGATCTGGGAACTTATTTTTTTTGGCACCAACTTGGCAATAAATTGCCAAAAAATGGACAACCCTGGCAACTTTTGACATTTCACTTACCCCGCCGCTATCTGGCAATCCTTGAAAAGAGATTCACTTTTTTGCTGGGTAGACAAAAATCCTTGTCAGAAATTAATAGTTTTGAAGTAGTAATAAAACTGAAGATATCTTAATAAACAAGGGAGAATCAAAAGAACATGTATATGAGCTTGATTCAAATATGGACTATCTTTAAAAAATGTGCTATACTGAGAAT
Source organism: Cheiracanthium punctorium (assembly GCA_038373885.1). Taxonomy (NCBI): domain Eukaryota; kingdom Metazoa; phylum Arthropoda; class Arachnida; order Araneae; family Cheiracanthiidae; genus Cheiracanthium; species Cheiracanthium punctorium. The sequence continues at coordinate 82,988 of JAWZYV010012133.1, forward strand.
CAGTGCTCGAAATAGCAGTTGCGTTTTAACTTTAACAAAATGGAATCAATAATGCAATGAGAAGAACAAATAGGCAAAAAGGCTTCACTTTTCTTGTAACAATTCTGCAATTTTATATGCAACCTTCTCAGCTAACAAAGAAAAAAGTTTTAAATATTCGAAAGCTAAACTTGCCGTGAGAGCTATTGAACACGAAACTATTTGGGCTAGTTTCACGGCATTTTTAGTAGTCGCCAAGACTTATTTCGAGCCCTGCTGAGAGTTAAATATGTTTGTTGAAAAAGTAGGTTATTTACTTCATTATTTGGTTAGATCGTCTTTTTACGATCAAACAATATTAAAAATAAAATATGTTCAAAAGTGGTTTTTTTTTTTTGTGCGGTGGGAAAATTTTTTAAAGACCTCCACTTTTCTTTTTTGGGGGGTAGGGGGTAGGTAGGTGAGCAGGTAATAAACCCTGAGGGGCGCTTCATTTGTTTCACACACAGGCGCTGGCCCTGGTCGGCTCAGCACTGCATAGGAGAGAGTGTGTCTGTATGTGTGTGCATGTGTGTGAGAGAGAGATAGAGAGAGACAATAAACACTGATAAATCTTTGATGCTAATCCTATTTATAAAAATAGAAAGAAAAAAACTTCCCAACAAGTTAATATTTAATAAATTTAATTAGTAACTTTATTGTAAAAAAAAACAAGCATAGTATAATGAAACATCGTTAATCAAAGCTTAATATTAATAAATGAAGGGTCCACGGGAAGAACAATGAGAGTTCAATACAGCTGAAAAAACACTCAAAATACTGGTGTTAAACGATAAAGTAATTAAAAAACTTTGTAAAAAACATACATAAGAAGTAAAAGGAAAGAGGATACGCGTTTCGTTCAAAAATTGTTTTGAACTTCTTCAGTCCAAGCCCTTCGACGTAAAGAACACAGGGAACTGAAAAGAACTTCTCTTTTCAGTTCCCTGTGTTCTTTACGTCGAAGGGCTTGGACTGAAGAAGTTCAAAACAATTTTTGAAGGAAACGCGTATCCTCTTTCCTTTTACTTCTTATGTGTGTTTTTTACAAAGTTTTTTAATTACTTTTCAATACAGCTGATTCTCCAAAATTCAAAAGGCGCACGAGACTTTCATCGTTCTTCCCCAGTAAACCATATCTTTGGGCTATCTTTTCAGTGGATTCTCATCGTTCTTCCCCAGTAAACTGTATCGTTGGGCTATCTTTTCAGTGGATTCTCATCCTTTTTCCCCCTTATGGATTAAGGATATTAATAGTGCCACTAATGAACAACAGAATGCAGTACAAACCTCAACATTGACGAAAAGTGGACTCTCATCGTTCTTCCCATGGACCCTTCAAATATAAATGCTTTTGTTCTCTTCAAAAGAGAATAGTATAACATCAACTTTTTCAATTAGTTCATATAAATTAAAATACCTGAGAGAAATGCTGTATCTCCTTTCCGAAAACAGTCTCTGATAATTTTCTTCCTGGTATCAGTTGTGTTTACATAACCATCAAATGAATTCAAAGGATTATTTTCCACAATTTTTCCAACTAACTCACCAGGTTCACCTATACAATTATAAATAACAATTTAAAAAAAGTTCTCTAAAAGAAGCACAATGCATAATTAAAAAAACATAATAATAATGTCACACAGTGACAATGCATCTTAAAATATTCCAATTTCAACCTTTAATTACAATCAAAATTAATTCAAATAAAACTATTTAAAATGAATTACTATTAGTAAAGACAATCAACAATTTTTCTCATCTATCACACATACTTTTTTTTGTCAAGGATCATTTTCGTTTTAGCAAACACTTTTGCTAACATATTCACACTAACAACTTAAAAATTAAATTTACAGTTCCTTTCATTTAAAAAAATTAGCCAGTTTCATCATTCGAGCACAAAATATTATTAATGTAACAAATGTAATCTTTCATTTAAACATTCTCCCTTCATTCTAGCTTAAATAGAAGTCATTCAGATGTGCTCATCTCTATGATAATATATGCATTTTTTTTTTTCTTGTTTACTTGGTAAACATCTGAGATGTGACAAAATGACATCGATATTTTGTTTTTCTATTATTAAAGATGTACAGAAGCATGTTTACCGTACAATTCTAGAACAAACAGGATTGCTGCAACACATACTTGGCCAACTTAGCACTGCCACAACACGCTCTTCAAAAGTTTATCAAAAGGTATGATCTTTCTGCATACCTCATTGGCCAGTTTTTTAATCTTAGAACTTTTGGCAAAATTGGGGATTTTGAGTTAGCAATAGTCTTGAAATGATTGTTTCAAGTTTTGGTTATCAGCCTCCATTAACTATCATACATTTTCCTTTTGTGGAGAAATGCTCTTTTACAAAATTCTGTGCCACTTAATTTTTTTTTATTAAAAAAGAACCAGCACTAAAATTCACATATTTTAACAATAAATAAAAAGATTGTTAACCATATCTGCAGAGTGTTTTCCCTTGCATTAAATTTGGGATCAACTTTATCTCTTGCTATTGGACACCAGAGAGGTGGGGAAATGACCCTACCTATTTTGTGTAAATTATTTGTTAAAAAACTTTTTTTCTTCAAAACCAGACAAACCTTTGCTATTGTTATTTTAATAGGTTATGTACCTCCCAAAGTTGCCAATACATACCATCACTGAAGAAAAAAAATTTTTTTGTTTTGTTTTTTGAGCTGCATTTATGCTGTTTGATAGAAATCGACAACTGCGAGACACAAGTGTTCCCTCATGCCCTTAAGAACCAGATATGGTCCTTTTAATGTTCTTTTTTAAACAATAAAAGAAGCTATTAGCATCAATATAGTTTAGTAAAATAAATAATTTTTTATTTTTGATCTTGTTAACTACTGATCATGCAATGTTTGCTCCCAGAATGATAGCAAGCATCACACGCAAACAATTCCTTCCAGAGTGAAGCAACCTTTATACCATAAATAGAAATTTTACTTTCTTTTATATACAAAAAGGGAAAACACTTTTAAAATCCACAAAAATGTGGTTATATTTATTGTGATGCATGTATCTAATAAATATTGAAAGATTAAAATATATCCTTAATTATGCATTGTAATTTTAGACTTTGAAAAATTAATATAATTTTAAGGGAATGAAGGGGTTAATTACAGCAAACTTCATTGAAAGAGAGAGCAAGAGAGCATATAGAAGCCAAAAGTGACCTACTGTAAGAGTAATTCGCTAACAAACAATTGAAAAATGAATGATAGTTTGAAACAGCTTTTAGCACCAAAGTACATATGGACTGCAGCAGATTTTACATAAAGCCACTGAACTGGGGTGATGAGGATAAGTAACGAACAGTAATACAGTGATCTCTTGTTAGTGAGGATCTGAAAGGGCAGCCATTTTTTGTCCGCATTAAACGAAGTGAGTATTTCAATGGTTAAAAATAAATCTTTGCATTGAATATATAAAATTTATTTTTAAAGAAATATTAAATTAATTACAATTGACTTTTAAAAGAACTTTTTAAAAAAATTTAGTAGTTTTAGAAAAAAAAAAAATTCAAGTTAATAAGACAGTATTGTTAACACAAGAAAATCAAATTGACATACTTACTTAACTTTATTTAAAATAATCTGTGACCTTTTTTGAGTCAATTGAGCAGGGGCGTAGCCAGAAATTTTTCATGGGGGGAGGGGGGGTTACGACTACTGGAACTCACATATATGCATACATGTGTGTGATAAGGCAGTGAAGAATATACATTTTAGATGGCAAAAAATTCCCCATTGCAAAATTAGAAAGGGATGTTATTAAAAGATCCTTTACTCAATTGCAGGGGTGTAGCCCCCCCCCCCCCCTGGCTACGCCCCTCAATTGATAAAACCAATGAACAGCCGGTAGCATTGTTTGAATCTCTCTGGTTGATTGTTGTGTGTATGATTATGGCAATGCTACACTAGGGTGATCTGCCAAAGGAGGGGTGCCTTGGTAGGAGGACTTTCTAAGGGGTTCTAACACGTTTTCACGTTACATCTAGAGAAAACCTACCAAAACTCCAGACCGTTAGATCAACAGCCGCGCGATGGGACCTGAACTCGGGACCTTCACACTGTCAGTTTCTGGATCCTTTTGAATCAAAGAGGCTATAATTTCACTGTCCGAAAATTTTTCTGAAACAATCAAATTGTTGTTAAAGTATGTAAATGTTTCTGCTTCTAAATATTCAGGAACATCACATCCAGCTTCAATTGCAGCTTTTAAGGTGTTTATGAGCTCAAGAAAGTCACCGTCAAAATTTTCTTGTCGAAAAAGTCTTTTTCAAATCTACAATGATGGAAGCAATTACAGATTGTTTGTTAAGAAACTTCTGCCCATGCATGCAGAATCCATTCCATTGCTTGAAGTATGCTTACATCTCGAGACTCTGCAGTAATTGCTTGTATCAAGTGAACAAGGAGTTGCCTTCTATAATTTACTTTTAAAAATTTGATGAGCCCTGGTCCATAGGATGAAAAACAGAAGTGCAGTTAGTGGGAAAAAAAAAAGTCCAAGTGACATTGCACTGGAAGAAGAAAGAATCCTGTCACCCCCATTCCCCAATGGACCTTCCCAAAACAAGTGAATCAGAATCCACGAATTCAGAGTCACCCATATACACAAGTTGCTTTTCCCGAAAAATAAAGTATGAAAGCAGTTTCTTCAATTTTCTGAAAAGTAAATTTGTGGAAAAAAAAAAAAATTGTAAGTGTTATCTGAGTATAGTATGCATTATTGGATGTTCATAACACTAATTGCAAACTGAAAATGACAGGGGAAATAAAATTGTCCTCAGTAACCAAAGATCCGTCTTAAGCAGAGACGCACTAATGAGAGTTCACTGTACATTTAAAGGACTGGATCACATAGAATAACTGCAAAATTGAATTGAATCACTTAAAAGCATGGGAAATGAAAAGAAAAGAAAAAGTGGCAAAGAGGAAATTGCCTCAGCTTGAATGACACATTAATAGACAAAATGATTAAAAAAAAAAAGAAATTGATTTTGGAATAACACTATTGATTTAGAAATGATAGGATTTTGAAGATTACAGGAAAAATAAAATTTGAATAATGATAACTGATAATAATTACTTCTGAAAAAAATATGCAAGTTGAGTAAAAATGTTTGAGCAATGTGACATTAAGTATCAAACTTAATACAATTATAATAATGCATAAAAGAAAAAAAAATTAAGTGTTTTAAAGCACACAAAGATTAATATATATATATATATATATATATTTACCAGGTTTACATCGAATACAAAGTCCATTCTTATCACGAATAATTTCACCAGTTTCTGGGTTTATCTTTATGAGATATACAGGATAAACTTTGTAAAACAATCGAGATATGAAACCAACAGCACCCATTTTTCCAAACATATTCACTGAAAAGAAAATAAATTGCCATTTGAAATGCATTGTACCAAAGAAAGAAAATTTATGGTTATGTAATCCATATTAAGAAAAAAAAATCAAATGCAAATCATATAAAGAAAATAGCTATCATTAAAAAACATAAAGCAGAACTAATTTCTTTTTGATAAAATTTTTACTGTTTGAAAAAATTAAACACACTAAAATCTACATGCTGGCCAAGTAAAAGAATAAGATAATTTTGTTGCGTTGCCACAGAAAGGATTAGAAAAAAGGTTTTTTTCAACCTATTGATAGAGGTTTTAAATGGGTACCAGATTTTCAATTCGCAAGTGAGGATCTATGACATCAAATGCTTTAAGATACATAAAAATTAAGCCACACTTTTAACGCATTTATCCCTGCTCTTTTTTAACACAAGGAGACGATATTTTGATTAAAACTTTCTATAGAAATAAACTAAGAAATTCACGATTATTATTATTAGTGGCATTTTAATCTGTTGCTTATTTAAAAATGTTTAAGGTTTTCTAACATATGCATGCTGTGAGTATAGTTTTATTTTAACTTTGGATTACATTTCTCCATAGGGTTCTTTATAAAGCAAAAAATTTTTCAACGTCTTTGTAAGTTTTAATAAGATACCGTTTGAAAACTACTGCGCAAAATATCTGAATTAACTCCCTCAACCAACTGGGATATCTGAAAAAACACTCAAAATACTGGTGTTAAACAATAAAGTAATTAAAAAACTTTGTAAAAAACACACATAAGAAGTAAAAGGAAAGAGGATACGCACGTTTCGTTCAAAAATTGTTTTGAACTTCTTCAGTCCAAGCCCTTCGTTGTAAAGAACACAGGGAACTGAAAAGAGAAAAACAAGCAAGATGTTGCCACAGGGGGCAAAGAAAAGTCGAACAAAACCACGGAGAGGGGAGAAAAAAAAATTAAAAAAGGGGGATAAAAAGGAAATGAAAGAAGCACAAAAAATACAGAAATAAAAAAGGAATAAAGCAAAATAATAAAAAAGGGAACACACAAGTACAAACACACACACAAAAAGAGAAAACAGAACAAACAAACAAAAAACAAATAGCACACTTTTTTTTTTTTTAAATAAAATAAAAACCACGAACAGGACAGCACAATAAATATATATATATAAATAATTTTTTTTTTAAAAATAAAAACGAAAAAGAAAGACAGTAACACACGTACATACACATTAAAGAAACAGGGGAAAAAAAAAGGGGGGGGGGTAGACGAAGAAAGTGAAAAGAACCTTACAACAGCAACTTCCAAGCAGAATGAACGAAAGGAACGGAAGAACCATCGTTCACAAGACGATCTAAGTGCTGGGTAATGGAAAAACCTTTCAAAAAATCCAGATGGAACAAAGACTGAGGAGTGCACAAAATTTTAGCCTTAGAAAACTGAAATCAATGATTGGAATTCCAACAATGTGAGGCAATAGAAGATTTGGAAAGTTCGTGCTTAGAGACATATCTCTCATGCTCTTTGAGCCTAAATTTGAGAGCTCTTCTGGTCTGACCAATATAGCCCAAATCACAAGATTCACAAGGAATATAATAAACACCCCAACGGTTCTCAGTAGGAATAGGATCTTTAAGGGAAGAAAATTTAAGTTTATTAACAGGTTTAAAAATGACTTTGAAACCGAAATTTTTGAGAAGTTTAGAAATTTTGTAGCATAAAGGTGAAAAGAAAGGTAGTACAATTAATTCGTTGTGAAAATTAATAGTATTAGTAGAATATTAGGCTTATTAAATTTAGAAACAGCTTTATCAATAATAGAGGGGCTAAAACCACGAGAAACAGCTAAGGATTTTAAGTAACTAATTTCATTATTAAGAGAAGAAGAATCAGAGCAAATTTTGATAGCACGAAACACATAAGTGTAAAAAGCAGAAAGTTTTTGCTGGTAAGGATGATTAGATAGGGCATGAGGACGTAAAGATATAGAAAAGGGCTTGCTTTTACTTCTTATGTGTGTTTTTTACAAAGTTTTTTAATGACTTTATCAACTGGGATATCTTTTACGGCAGTTAAACAGTGATTCATAAATTTAAAAAATACATGAAATCTGCAAACTCTGCAACTGCGTTCTGTCACAATTAAAGCGATTCTAAATAGTTCCTCAAAATTACACAGTTTGATGTTTTTCAGGAGACAGTACCATGGAGGATTTATAAGATATTGGATATATGGATATTTAAAATGGCACCGCTTGGATATTTTCCACCACGTTGAGATGAAACGTTTTGTGGTGCTAAATATGCAAATCTTACAAAACTATGTATAAATTAAATATAAATAGAGAGCTTCCTTAATGGCAACCATTATGTGAAATGATTATTGTTTATGGTAATGCTTAAATTGCAAAGAATCGCCATAGAATAAAAAGATCCCATTGGTACCAAATAATCTAAGCAGTTTCTATTAATCGAGCCTTGAAGAGGGAGAATCGAAGATAGATAGTATTGATATATGCAGAGCTGCCAAGTCTCCGGCTTTTTTCGGGAGATTTCTCACCACTAATTTTTACTTACAAATTTATACTTAAAATAAGTCCAAATATTTAATCCAAAATAAAACTGTCTAAAAATTGTGGTGAAAAATCTCCCGGAAAAAAAAAGCCAGAGACTTGGCAGCTCTGTATATGTAATAGGTAGTACTAGTAGATTTGTAAAGATAATATGAATAAATCACAATATACCACGTTAATAAATATTTCATGAAATTAAAAGTGTTCTGTTTATCCTTTTCCAAGGGTTGTCTTACAACCAACTAAATGATAAGTAATTCTAATTTGAGTTAGTATATCCTGCAATAATTTCATCAGAACAGATTAGTTGAACTTTTTTAAAAATGAATTTCTGTTTTTTCACATGCAGATATGATTTTAGTAAAATATTCGATTCTTCCCAAATGAAGAACGGGCATGCAGCTATTTAAAAATAAAAGTTGTAAATTTCATGTAGTGTCTGAGGTATTTAATGCTACAGCTTGAACCTAAAAAACAGTATGATGCTGAAATAAGACATTCTGAAAGTCAGGAGTTCTTTGCAAACCATTAAGCTTTTCAATTTTTTGATTGCAAATGACACTGACGTAGTTTTTTGAGTCATTATATTACAAGGATGCCAGGTTAGTACTCATGATGCAAACTTTAAGTCAAGAATAAAATAATTTTGCTTTTTTTTAGATTCCACATCACTGGAATTAGTTCAAATTGCACATGTAAGGAAATTTTTCGTTCGTAAGGAAAATTTCCTGCCATGTGAAGAATGGGCATGCAGCTAGTTATCTATAAATGAATGAACTTTTACATTATTACATTTCTCTTTCTATTATGTCGTATCTATTAATGTTTAATATTTTGAGAATTACGGTAGTGCCAAACTAAGTAAGAATTATTTGACTCGAATAATATTTGATGCCATGTTCACTGCTTATTCTCCATATTCTCCATAGGGTTGTCATAAAACACAGCCAGTGTTTGGTGAACCTTTAATAGCACCATTTCTTGCTCTCTCACCTCCAATTGAGACAAGATGGTTTGCATGCTCTCTTTTTTTTCTTGTTCAACATACATAAATTGTATATATTTAGCCTGGATCCACAAACAAATAATCAAGTTTATTGAATCCAGTTATTCCTTTACCAAAGGATTTTAAATGTATATTACTCTCTATGGGTAGAAATTCATTAAAGCATATTTTAGAGGTATTAGGCTATTCCAAATGACTCAGAAGTGTCATGCTGTTAAGGGTTACAAAATGAATTTCTCCATCGAAAAAAGTGTCGTTATCATTTATAGTGCTGCTACAGGAACACTCAAAAGATTTCCAATACATTAATGGCAATATTAGGGACATTCCCCCATTTCAAGCACAATACCGTCTACCATATAGTTAGGTAATCGTCCTGTCACGACTCCTGAGTTATGGAAATCAAACATAAAAAAGTAACGTTAATAAATTGAAGTTACAAATATTGGCTTAGCACTTATTTTATTTTTTTCTTGCTGCAAAATGCATAATTTACATTAAAACGAACAACTGCACTTTTTATCATACACAAATTTTTATAACAACATTTCCAAATTAAACTCACGAGACACATTTCTAAATAACAAATAAAATAAAAAATGTTCTATGTGCTAATATTTCATACCATAACTATCGAGAGTTGACGTCGCCACATTACTCCCCTACCAGTAATTAAGTTATGTTACGGAGGAAAGTAAGCAAGTAAATAAAGTCCCTGAATTGCACAGGTAAAAGTATTGTCCTACCTCTTCGAGTTTGCTTTTGCAGCACACTTGGTGTGCCATCTGATTTTAGTGATTCATTGGACTTAGTAATTGTAGGTTCGGGATCGTCCATTTCAATTAAAAGATAAGCTGGTTTCAAGAAATCCAGAGTCACATTGCATTTTTCCCCTTTTATGCATATACAGTTCGCACCGGTTATAACAGACCTGGGATATAACGTACTATCGCTTATAACGTAATCAGAAGCTAGGCCCGATTGAAGTCCTATATTTATAATGCTATTTAACTTCGGTTAAAACGTACTTTTTATACCAAAGCCAAGAATAAAATTCTGCTTTTGTTAAGCATTTTATCTTCTTTTCCACGTAAATTTCAGTGCGTTCAAAAACACTCATTGTCAATTTTCAGATTCTCTGGCGAGATGAATTGTGTATGAATGAAGGGACCGATCTTTTATCCTTTTCCCCTGCTAGGCAGGGATAAGAACAAGACCAAGTTTTTTATTTGGCATTCATCAATGTAAATGCCTTCTGAAAAGCCCTTTCTATAATGATTCTGATGAAGAAGAAACAGAGGGGCCTATACCAAGCATACCCGACGCATTCAATGCTGCAGAAACAGCATCACGATTTTTTGAATGCTGCAGTGATGATGCAGAGACTCTACAGAAGTCTATTCCCAGACAGTACATAAGCTTAAATCAAGCTTGACATTTCTTTGAATGTGACGTATCAATACAAGCTTGACAGTTCAATTCAATTTAAGCCTGCTGCAAGCTATCAAAAGTCATACAGCTTGATTTTCCCTTTCGAAAGCGTGCAGTGATGGTGCCATCTGTGAAAGAGAATGGACATTAATTGTCTAGCGTTTCTCAAATTGCTCATATTAAATAAAGAAAAGTTCGTAAAAGTTGTGTTTTATTTTATTATCGCACAAAACCTGGACATCAGAACACGCAAGGGGAAGGAATGATTTGGATAAGCCCCCTCTGAAGTGTAACACGAGAGAAGTTTTAGTTTTATTTACATCTAATTAACATTAGTAATTCCATTAACTAATTAATTAGCCCTAAAAATAAATTTTAATATTATTAACACAATTTAGTTAGTTAATATACTTAATGGGTGGTTCATCATAGAATTAAAAAAAAAAAAAGATTCTATATTTCCAAATATGGAAATTCTTCAAAATAAAATGTAATTATACTACGAAATTGATTTCAAAATCAGTCGTTTGTCTCGATTTTGGCCAGCAGTATTGCTCAACATGAGTGTTGCGATATTGAAAGTTTTAAAACGTGTCCTACTTTTAAGTTTATGTTATGCTTATTTCCCTATTAGTAGAGTCTATAAATCACACATAACATTATTTAAATTTTGATTCATCCCATGGAAAAATAAAAGAAACTTATAGGCATCACCCATACTAATCGATCTGGCCAGAAAATGTACCAGTCACTTCACACTTTAGTCATAGGAGGCTTATTGGTGGAACGGGTAGCACGCTGGCCTCCCAGCCCATAGTTCCCGAGATCGAACCCAGCCGCAGACATTTGATGGAAACAGATTAAAATAACTTAAAATTTCAGCATAGAGGGGAAAATACGTGGAAAAATAAAGTATGTGGGGCGCGTTCGCCAACAAGCACCCCGTGTATTTAGAAATTTTTTTAAGCTTGAAATTAAGCTTACTATGTCAAGCTTAATGCAAGCTGGGCAAATGTAAACTAGAATACTTGATTCAAGCTTGCATTAAGCTTACACGCTTGAAATTTTCAAGCTTAATTCAAGTTTATTGACTTAATAAATCAAGCTTGCTGCAAGTTTGCTGTGCTGTCTGGGTTATGGATATCCAAAACGGTATTTTTAAAGTAGCATCTGCTCATTTAAAATGAAAGAAAATTACAGATTATTTATCTCAATAAAAATTATAAGTGATAAAGAATTTTCTGTTTTTTATTTAATTTAAATTTTAAAAAATCAGACCTGTTTAAAACACATATTACAGTGAAATTATGAGCCCACTTTCTTTTTTTGTGTAATATTGAATCTTACCGGCGGTATATCTTATAATGTACTTCGGCTATAACGTAGTACTTTTTTAGGTCAAGTGAGAGTACTTTATAACCAGTGTCTACTGTAGTAAAATATTTGTCTCTGTGTTCAATTACAGGAAAAGGTCCTTCGTAGGAAGGTTCCAATTGTTTTTTAGCCCTGTCTATATGTTGAAAAACATGAGAACAATCTTGCAAGTCTTTATGTACAAATATCTGTTGACAAGAATTTTTCTGAGTTGGTCATGGTCTGATGCTTTCCATTTGCTTCTGGAAATTATTAGCGGAACTCTCCGATGCTGTCTGGATGCTTGGTTTGCTGAAAAACTCTCCAGGAAGTCTGAGATTCTCATCATAAACAATTTCTGCAATCAAATGATTAGTGTCTTCTTGAATAGTAGTACGCAAACCAAGAAGTACTGTTGGCAGAGTTCTGACAAAGATAGATTGTTATGAGCTTTAAATGCTGTCTTCAAAGTTCAGTGGAGGAGTTCAATTTTGCCATTACAGGAGGGGTGATAGGTTGTCGTATGTTTAATCCTCGTATTTTTAGACAAAGTTTGGTATGTTTCACTTGAAACTGCGCTCCTCTGTCGGTAACAAGTGTGCTTGGCATTCCAAAATGCGCTATCCAGTTGCTATAAAATGCTCTTGCAACCGTGTCATCTGAAATGTTGTCTAAAGGAATTGCTGCCATCCAGTTAGAAAATTGGTCAATACAAGTTAGGCAGTAAATGTTCCCCTTTGATGGCAAAAGAGGACCAATGAGATTGATATGAACTACACAAAATCTTCCTGGAGGTACTTGATACTCGCCAATTTTTGTTTTCGTATAGCAATTTATTTTAGATTTTTAGCAAGGAACACAGGTCCGGGTCCACAAGTGCACGTCTTTTTTAATATTAGACCAAATGAATTTTGACGTCATCAATTTTATAGTTGGTTTGATTCCTGGGTGTCACAAATTGTGAATATGAATGAAGATCTTTTTTCAGAAAATTTGAGGAATGTATGGTCGAATTTTGTTGGTTGAAGTATCACACCACAAATATTTGCCTAACAGTAGAGAGCACTGCTTCAAGTTCAAAGGAGTAGTGGTTTTCCAAGTCTTCAATTCCTCATCCTGGGTTTTTCGTTAGCTATCTAATCATAATCTATCATTGAAATTCTGTTAATCCTTGATAATGTATGGGCTGCTATGCTGTTGTCACCTTTTATATATTTAATGTTGGTTGAAAATTGAGAGATATAGCTTAACTGCCACGCTTGTCTAGGAGCTGCTTTATCAAGTTTTTGGTTAAGAGCAAATATCAAGGGCTTGTGATCAGTAAAAATTATAAATTCTCTTCCTTCAAGGTAATGCTTGAAGTGTTTCATTGAAAGATATACACCTAATAATTCTCTATCGTAAGTGCTGCAATTTTTCTGAGTTTCATTTAGCTTTTTAGAATAAAATGCAATTGGTTTCCATCCATTATCTTCAAATTATAGAATTACTGCTCCAATCACGGATCCCGAAGCATCTGTATGGAGTGACAGCGGTAGTTCATGATTCGGAAATGATAAGAGAGTTGTATTGACTAAATCATCTTTGCATCGTTGAAACTGTTCCTCAGCTTCATCTGTCCAATTAATTTTAAATTTATCTGTTTTCCGTGTTCCTTTAAGGTAATCATGAAGGAGACAGTGATTTTTTGATGCATTCTTTAAATATCGCCAATAAAAATTAATGAGACCTAAGAATGTTCTGAGCTTGTGAATGGTTGTTGGTAGTTTATAATTAACAATTGTTTGAACTTTGTCTGGTAAAGGTCGCAAGCCTTGAGGAGTAATTAAATAACCCAAGAATTCTATTTCTTGTGCACCAAAGATGGATTTGGAAACATTAATGTGAAGCCCATAGTCATTTAATCTGTCAAACACTAATTTCAAATGGATTCGGTGTTGTTCTTCACTAGCAGATGCAATCAGAGTATCATCAAGGTAGGGAAAAATGAAATTTAAATGAGAAAGAAATGTGTTTATAAATCTTTGAAACGTCGCTGTTGCATTTCTTAAGTTAAAGCTCATTACATTGAATTTGTGTAGGCCAAAAGGAGTAATAATTGCAATTTTACATCTATCATCTTTGGCAATAGGCACTTGGTAGTAAGCTTTAAATAAATCTATTTACAAATAAATATTTCTACCTTTTAAAACATCATGAAAATTCTCTATCCTAGGAATAGGATATCTGTCAGGAACTGTTTTAACATTTCGTTGTCTATAATCTCCACATGGGCGAATTGTAACATCTTTTCTGAGTACCACATGAAGAGGACTTGCCCACTGAGAACTAGAGGGTCTTATTATGTTATTATCCAACATGAATTGGAATTCTTGCTTAACTAATGAAAGCTATTGAGAATCCAGCTGTCTTGCTTTAGAATGCACAAGTTGACCATGTGCTATAATATGATGTTGAACATTATGTTTTAAACCTGATAAAAACAAATTTGGCTTGCATAAGTCTGGATATTGTTTCAGTAGAGTATGGTATTTCGTTGAAGTGTTTACTGTAATGATATCACTATTTTTACTGATAGAAGTAATTTCACTAGTCACCTGTAGTTGAGTTACTCCAATTAGTTTCTTTTTATGTAAATAAATTATTAATTTAAATTTGTTAAGGAAATCAGCTCCTAAAAACCCTTATTAATTTTGGCTACTATAAATGGGAATTGAAATTCATGCCTAAGTCCCAAATCAAGTGATAACATTTTTATACCATGTGTTTCCATTTCGGTACCATTTGCTGCATATAACTTAAAGTTTGCCTTCTTGAGGTTATGAGATGTAAGTGGAATAATACTGGCATCAGCTCCACCCTCTACAAGGAAGTGCAAATTTGATTTTCGGTCATGTACAAATAAATGAAATTTGCGACAACCCTTTAAATTTTCTGCAGTAGAATTTGTCGCTGCACTTACTGCAGGTTGGTGTTTTCCTGATTATCTTTTGATTTTTGTATCCAGCTGCAAGGAGGTTGACATTTATCCGGAAAACATTTAGCGTCAAATCAGAAATGGAAGTAACACAACTTTCCTTTGGGGCCAAAATTCCTGCGGGATCGAGAGCGATTACGAAAAGAATTGGCATTCCATGTCCTTGGTCTTGTGCCATTATGTGTACACAACTCAGCGATTTGGTCTTCTAAATTTTTAATTCTATTCAACAATTTGGTAAGAATTATTCATAGTACTTGCACTGCAAACGTCGGTTTTAGGACTCATATCACAAATTTTATCAGCCATTACAGCTAAGCTGTCACTATCTTCTTTACTTACAATTAAAATATTTTTTATAGACTCAGGTAACTTTCCAAGCCATAGTATTTTAATCAACTTTTCAGAAATATCTGAGGTTGCTATAGATCTTAATTTTCGTAAGAGTTGACTGGGCTTTAAATCATCAAATTCAATTCCAGTAATTAGCCATTGAATTCTAGTATTTTTGATTTCTTTAAACAAGTTTTGGAGTATAGTTTTAGAATCAGAATACTTAGTTTGAATTTGGCTACTAGTTATATCCCGTTTATTCTCAACAAATTTTGGATCTAACTGAAAACTAAATAGTTAAATTTTGTTTCTTCAGTAGTAATTCCACTTATGGTAAATTGTACTTCACTTGATAGATCCAAATGTCAGGTTTATCCATCCAAAAAGGAGGTATTTTAACACTCACCTTATTCGATTCGAGTCCGTTGACATCAGTCATCAACTTGATAAATATGATATTGGGTCACTAAATGTCGTGACTCTCAAGTTAGGGAAATCGAACATAAAAAAATAACATTAATAAATTGAAGTTACAAATCTTGGCTTAGCATTTATTTTATTTTATTTTTTTTTTTTGCTGCAAAACGTATAATTTACATCAAAGTAAACAACTGCACTTTTTATCACACACAAATTTTTAGAGCAGCATTTCCAAATTAAACTCACGAGATACATTTCTAAATAACAAATAAAATAAAAAATGCTCCATGAGCTAATATTTCATACCATAATAACTATCAAGAGTTGACGTCACCACAGTCACGTGGCTCCCTCATGAATTAAGCCAAAAGTTTCCAAGCTTCACAACTTTTGGTGTACATGTGTATGTATTTAATGCTCAAATTTCAAAACTATTAGTCATAGAATGTTGAAATTTCATAAATAAGATTGTTGTAAACATCTAGTTGTGCATCTCAATTTTTAGTTCCAATCTAACAGAAAGTTTATTTACAGGACCACCCAATAGAATTTCAATACATTAATGTCTATGGACATCTTCAATATATTGCATCTGTAGTCAGTCATTGTTTGGTCCATGCTCAAAATCTCGCCATTTATCATTGACCTTGGCAAAATCTACCAAAATAAAGCCAAATTTGGTGATAATCAGTCATTTGGTCCATGCTCAAAATCTCGCCATTTGTCATTGACCTTGGCAAAATCTACCAAAATAAAGCCAAATTTGGTGATAATCAGTATTTGGCCCATGCCCAAAATATCGCTATTTGTCATCGTTCTTGACGAGTTTTGGCGAAATACTGCCAAATTTGGTGATAGTTAGTCATTGTTTGGTCCATGCCCAAAATCTCGCCATTTGTCACTGACCTTGGCAAATTTTGCCGAAATATCACCAAATTTGCCACCAAAAATTATTTCATATTTCGCTTAACTCTAAAACTTTTAACCATAGAATTTTGAAATTTTGTATTTAGAACTATTGTAACATCTAACTGTGCATCTCTTTTTTGATTGCAATCGACTGGGTAATTTATTTATAGGGTCAGCCAAATGACTTTAAATACATTAAGGTGTATGGATACATTCAATTCACTGAAAGTCTGTGGTCAATTACTACTTTCTTTATCCCCCAAATCTCGCAAACTACCTCAAACTTGTCGGCTTTTGGTGAAATATTGCCAAATTAAGTGTCAGAAGCAAATCTTTCAAATTGAACCGAGCTTGGCGATATCGAAATATTCAGCTGAAAATCGCTAAACCTTACTATTACTGCAGTATTTTATCTCTTTCAAACAAAATAAGTTTAGATGAAGTGCGCACTGATGCTACAGCGGCTTAGGCCTTTCGTATCAGAAAAAATCGACTTTTGTATCAGTTTTGCAGGCTTTCGTATCAGGAAAAATCTAATTTTGTACCAGTTTTACAGACTTTCGTATCAGGAAAAAATCTAATTTCGTATCAATTTTACAGATTTTCGTATCACAAAACTACTTTAGTATCAGTTTTGCAGACTTTTGCATCAAAAATTTCTGCTTTTGCATCAGTTTTACAAATTTTTGCACTCCCAAAATCTGACACTCGGGAATCTTTAGTTTATGCTAGCATTATAGTTATTTATAAATTTATGTAACTAAAAATTGTAATTAAAATGATTATTGTATCATAAGTATAATCTAATTAGGATTAATAAACATTTTGTTTAATTTACCTATTATTGTGATGATAACCGACCCCCATACCCGGGGGGGAAAGGAAAAAGAAAGAAAGAAACTGTAGCTTGAGCCTTTGTCTCGGAATCAAAGGGCTAAGTCAGAACGATTCCCCTCTCCCTTGTCACGTGTCACGTGATGCTACGCATACTCCCGTGTGCCCGCGTGAGGGTGTGAGCTAGACAATCCGTTGGTCCATACATTCCCAAGCGCTTGCAAATAAATAAAATTAAATGAGTTTTTTAACAAATAGAAACAAAATAAGTACTTTCTATGAACTCTACATTCGAAATTAGCAAATGGTGAAGTCCTTAAAAAATTCTATTCAATATCATAATCTAGTCTTCTGAGTTAGAATGATTTTAACATATTAAATGTTAATACTGAATTTTAATAATAACTTTATAAAATAAGTTTAAAGTCTAGGTTTTTTTGATGCGATAGTTAAGTATGGTTTAAAATGTCATGCGTCGAAAATCCGCCAACCATGCCTCTAACCAATGCCACACTGAATCCATATGAAGAATTTAAAAATTTTGAAAAGCAAAAATATTTTTTAACTGTGCAATTTTTTGTTTCCTTCGAAGGCTCTGAACGCGAGTCATAACGAACACAGTGATGGCGTTGTAGGTTTGCTATCACTAGGTTAATTTAAGTTTATGGAATTGCCGGTTTTTAAATAGCTGTTAAATTCTTTCCTTAGTTAATGGCTTAAGCGACAAAAAAAAAAAAAAAAAAAAAAAAAACTACTTTCACTGAGCTTTCTGTATATTCATGTGTTGAACTTAAAGAAAAAAAAAAAATGCATTAGTTTGCGCGTTTTGTTCATTGTTTGGATCATTTTTTTTCTTTCAGTTGATTAACTGTAAAAAGTCTTTTCGCGGTAGCAACTGGGTTTTTCTGCCAATCAAGGGCGCCGTGGCAAGAGCTGCAAATTCTTGACTTGCTTTAAAATGTAAAATAATATAAAACTTTGTAAAATAACACCTATTTTTACTGCCATACAGCTGTTTCGAGCAAAAACTTTTTGCCCTTCCTCAGTGACAATAGTTAGGATTATCACTGAGGAAAGGGCAAAAAGTTTTGTTGTTGTTGTAGGATTAAGGCCAATTATCTACACGAGGGATCTAGGCCTGAGTGGGGTGCCCTCCGTTGTAGTCTTTCTAAGGGGTCCTAACCTATTTTGAGGCTGTTTTGGAGAAAACCACGGAAAACTCCGAACGGTTTGGTCGGCAGACGCAACCTGGCACGAACCAGGTGCCTGGTTTCGAACCAGGCACCTTCCATCTCCCAGTTCAGTGCTCAATGCACTCTGCCACTGGTGGGGCGCAAAATTTTTTGCTCGAACAGCTGTATGGCGTCTAAGTAAACTTTATGGTGTTATTTTATAATTTAAAAAAATATATATTTTATGTTTTAAACACCCGCTGTTTTGAGTGATTTTATTGGTTTAAAATAGTTCATTTAATGATTTTACTTTTTTTTCTTATTAGAGCTTTCATTTACTTTCCGTTTTGCATATAGTGGATTATTTTTTGAGGTTATTCAAAATACAAACAGAAAAAAAATTATTTCTTTCTTGGTTTTAAAAAGGAGAAATTTATTTTAAAAACCATTCATTTAAAGCGTTCTTTTGAACCTTGAAAAAAACTGCTAATTTAACTATTACATATATTATCTAGCCGCCTCCCCCCTCCCCCAATTTCTTTTGCGCACTACCCTTATTGTCACACAAAAAATGCTTAGTAAGAAAAAAAAAAAAGGTTCAAAAGCATATATAGCGTTTAGAGCTATTCAGAAATACAGGAGTATTTAGATACATTAGTGATTTTATTTTTGTTGTTTGATTTATATCAGCTCTAAACTATGTTTACTTTAACCTATGGGATAAGTTTTCTCTGTTTATTCTTTTGATGGAACATCTGCCTCATTCTGAAAGCATATCGTTTACCAAACAGGGTAAAGAGGCAGGATGTTTTGACGGCCTTTGATAAGTTATTTACAAGAATCTATTAAATAAAGTGCTTTGTAGAGGAAAAATTTTCTAAAACCATTGTCTTCTTTTTGTTAATTGTTTTACTATTATTAATTCTATCCTTGATTTTAAAGTGATGAAATATATTGTTTGGATTTGTTGATTTTGGGGGAGATCAGTTTGGAACTGTACGCACTTTCTGATATGAAAAATCGAACAGTGTTCTGGTGAAAACGGGAAAGTGATACATTAGTATGTATTTTTTGGTTTTATTTACTTTTTTGGACCTTGGGACAGCACGGATTTGGAGCAGAATTTGTTTAAAATTATACTTTTTGTATCAGGATGTATCAAGAGATTCCATTTGGTGCAGTTTGGCCCAATTGGCGCAGCCGTAGCATCCCTGAGTGCGCCAACAATATTTTTGATTTAATAGATGTGCAAGGAAGTCATGTGATGTCCACATCAAATTTTCTTTTATTGATTGACAGGTATGTCAACAAACAAATTTGCAAAAAAATTATTATTATTATTATTATTATTTTTTAAACAAGTAATTATAAAAATTTCAGTCAAAGGGCTAGTAGTTCCTAATCTCCTAAATATGGCGACCCAGTTATCTGAAATTAAATCCATATTGACCCACTTTGAAAAGCCAATCCATAGTGACTTATTTCATAATAAATGGATTCGATTTTTTCAGTTACTTGACTAGTGAATTGTGGAAAGGCAGATCTAGATATATATTCACCGATTTGTTGCAAGCCAACAAGAACTGGCTCAAGACCTGTAATTTGAGAAATGCTACTACAGATGGTTATGAGAAATTACTGAATGAATTTCCTTCATAGTTTTACAGTTATAATATTTCTATGTGTCAAAATTATTCAGAAAAGAAAACATATCACTTAAGGTAATTGATCATTCTATTCAGGGCTGCATTTAGGTTTGATGTCACTCATAAGCAAAATCAAAAGCAGCTGTCCACAGCACACTCCTTTTGCTTTCATATCTCCGTGATCCATGCATGCTATTAATGTGTTGCCAATTTAAGAATGTGTAGTCTAGAAAAAAGTATTGACGTTTTAGGTTAGAAGGACTGTAGTAAAGAAATTATTCTGGAAAAGGTTTAATGTTTTTATAAGATAGATTTCTGAGCACAAATAATTCATATTCATGTTATTTTGTAAGGTAGCCATTAATAGCCATTCACATTGACAGACTTATGGCAACAAAAGTGACCAGTTTTGATGAAATAAAAAAACTAGTAGGTAAATACTTTTTAGTATGGAAGAGGAAAAAGAAAAGAGGTCTACATCAGTTGCACTCCACCTGCTATTTAAAAAAAAAAAAAAAAAAAAAAAAAAAAAAAAAAAAAAAAATGCTTTTAAAATTTTGTCACCTTAGGACACAGCTTACTCAGCCTAATTAGAAAAAAGGATCTGATAGACATATTTGTTACAGGTTTAAGATATTTTAATTGTTTTTAATTAAAAATAAGTACTACTTAAGAATTAACTAATCTTTCCATGGAAAAATACAATTTTCTTAACCACAACACTTTCATTTTTGTAGGAAAGAGTCATAAAAGAACAGAGTACTGATACTTACCAAGGTTAGCATTGCCTTCTGTTGCACCATACATTTCAACAATCTTCTCAATTTTGAATCTGTCCTGGAATTCTTTCCATATATGAGGTCTAAGACCATTACCAAACATCAACCAAACTGAATGTTGAGTTTCTTCGGGGACTTTTGGTTGATTCAAAAGGTACCTACAGATTTCCCCAATATACTGACAAACCTAAATGGAAAGGAGAACATGAACTAGTATTCAGCAGAAGTTTTTTTTAGAAAGGAGTGAATAAAATACCACTAAACTGAAACCCCCAGTTTAAAACAAATAAATGAATCATTTGACATTTCTTACTATCATGAAATAATTTTTACAATCTATGATCATTATGAGGTAAAAAATGCACTGACACATTCATATTAAAATGTACTAAACAGAATATAAACTTCCTGTGAAGAAAGCTTACAAATCTCAATCAGAAACATTAATGTACTGAAATTAGAAAAATAAATAAATAAACTATAATTTACATCCCTAAGTAAAAATAGCCATCACAGAATAACAATGTTTTATGGCCAATGATATCATAAACCAATGATGAATAAAATTACTAATAAACAGTTACAATGTTCATACTGCTTAAGATGATCTTAGTTTATGTAGGAAAATACATTTATTTATAAAATATATTTTAAAACTTTTATTAGACACTTTCTTTAAAAATATCAATAATTACTGTAAAATCGAAACATGTCATTCTTACAAAACAAATAAATAACGAACAAACAAGAAAAAGAAAATCCACAATATTTTAAAGGTTTTAACTTCTTTTTTATATAATTTTAAACCACCAATATTTCATATGCAGTTCATGGAATTTTAGAGAAAGAATTGGTATTTTATGAAGGCTTGAACACAATTTTTTGTCTCTATAAAACTTTTGCTTTGTAAAATTTGTACTTTAGGAGATTCTTTCTTAATCAATTATCCATTCACTAATGTGTCTCTGTATTCTAAAAAAAAAGTAACTCCTGCTGCTGCTGTCAAAAGCTTGTCATGCTATCGCTTCTGAAACTGTGGGGAGTAGAGTTTTGACAAAGAAGTCCACGTATTCAAAAAATCCGGGGAAGGCATAAAGCTGACTTAAATTTTGAAATTCAAATTATTTCAGAAGATATTAATAAAAAATTGAAGAAAGGAAGAAAATCTGAAACACTTTCAGATTTTAAATACACACTAAAGTGCTATACATTAAAAGCGTATCATAATTTATGCGCCTTCTCTATTTTTCTTCCTTATTCCATTAAGTAGGAAAGTATCATTATACATGAGTGTCCCGTATCTTTCTTCCTTGTTTCATAAAATCCAGCTTTGGAATCCAAATTTACCTTAAAATAGCCTACTAAAACTATTTTAAAATCTTCGCCAAGTATATTACAACTATACTTCAACAACTATGTGCAAGTATAACTTTATTATACTTAACAACTATACTTTTACAACTTGTGCATCATAATCCATGATTGTGCCATGTTTGTCTTTCTTGGGTTGATTCCTACTTTAATGCCTCGACTCTCGCCAAGGTGGCAATAATTAAACATATGCAACCATGACGATTTTTTGTATTTATGTGGCAATCCTAAATTAGAATTAAAATAGCGATATGGAACAGCATGTAAGTACAGCATTCTATTATTTATTTATGCTGCATTGCCAATTAATGTAGTTTTAATAATTAAGTGTCTTCAAATTCCTTAACTGATGCGCTTATCGCTAATTTGTTCACTTTAGCTTTCATCTAGTTCTTTCAGGAGTGTTGAAACTTGTGCATAAAACTCCTAGAGACCCATGACTGCAAAGCTCGCCAAAGTGCGGGGATTTTTTAGGTTGGTGAGAGTGGGGGTGTTAATATAGGAAGCAACTCTTTCTGGTACCATAAAACACATCTTTACTTAATTTTGTGAATTTCAACACTTATTTTTGTTAATTTTCATATGATTTTCTGTAAAAGTAACTCTTTTTGTTAAAATAATTGCTAAAACTGATTGAAATGCAGGGTAAAATGCAAATGAAGGGCTGTTTTAATCAATAGTATTTTTGTGAAGGGGCAGTTTTAATTGATTGCAATTTTGTGAAGGGGCCATAAAACGGACCTAATTTTCATCTGCATCGACCTCTGATTTTATCAATCAAGCAGCGAAATTCCTCATACAAATAAAAACTGAAGTTCTAGAGTTCTTGGTCTCACAAAGTGAAAATACACTGAAATAAATAGAACTGCAACAGAAGTCATCTTTAGAGGAATATTTAAGCACATTCGAAAATATTAACGAGAAAGATTCTACAATCATCACAAAAATAGCAATTAATTTAATTATTTACTTTACATTGTTTGCGAATGCCTTGTTTCCACACAATCGCATTATCAATCTTGTATATGACACATACACTGATTTAATTTTTATTTTAATTTAATATTCCTGACTTTTTATTATCGGGTGATGCTTTGCTGATTTGACTATAACTGGCACATAATCAGGGCTGGCTCTGATATTCAGCTGCCTATTTACATTTACTGTTTCACGGCCTATTTACATTTATTAGCCGATATTTCCAGTAAACAAAAAACAGTATAGTAATCCTACTACTATTATAAATGTCAATGTTTATACGTATGTTTATTACTCTTTCATGCTGAAATGGTTTGACGGATTTGGATGAAATTTGGAATAAAGACAGTTAAAGTTCTGGATTAGCATATAGGCTACTTTTTATCACACAATGAAAAACACTGTTTTTATAATATACAAAAAAAAAAAAAAAAAAAAAAACACTATCTTTTATACAAAAAAAAAGAAGAAAAAAAGAATACTGTTGAATTTTTATTTTACACAGCAGTAGACAGATGATGCAAACTTATAGAATACACAGTTTTTAGTAAAAAAAATCATCTTATTGTCTGCTAAGCCAGGATAAAGAATACAAAGTTTTTCCTTCTGACGTGGATTTATAAGCGGGTGTTGGACCAAATACACAAATCTGAAGTACATGTTACACAAACAAAAAACAGGTTTTTTAAACTTTCATTCAGTTCAAATTGTGCATCCCATTTTATTTCCATTGTATTAAATACAGAAAAGGGATGTTAGAAATATCAATTTTAATTTTGTTTAATCCCACTCATGAATAATGATACACTTTCCAACTTAATGGAATAAGGAAAGAAAATAGGGAAGACCCATGGGGATTATAATATGCTTTATATATATAGCACTTTAGTGAGTATTCATCTTTATTTTTCCTTTCCGTTTTTTGATAACGGCCAATATATCTAGAAGCTTTACAGAATTAATATAGGACGAAAATGATTTGTACCTTTTTGTAGTTTTTTTTAATCATTAAACCATTTTATTTTTTACAACCGGGGGTTGCCCAACACAGTAAGCATCGCATAGGGGAGCCAGCTTTGAAAGGGTGTCATTTCAAACTCAAAACTAAGCAGAGCATAAAAGTGGGGTGGGGGGGGGTCTTTTTTACGTTAGAAGGGGGTGCCACACACCCTAGGGCCGCCCCTGTTTGTAACGATCTTAATTTTAAATTCCATTCAGAATCTCAGAGACTGCAGTACCGTGGAAGCCGGTGAGAAACAGGATTCTCTCCGAACAAGATTTATTAAGATGGCGAACCAACTGGTCGCTGGAGGCAGCTAGTATAATATGAAAATAAAATCTTTTTTTGTGGAACAACAAAAACATGTACACAGAAAAATTATGTTATTTGAATGGGGGGCAGGGGGAAGCAAAGATTACTTCAAACTATGGTTATCATGTTGGAAAGAACAAAAAAGTAGAGAAAAAAAAAAAAAAAAACATACAAGAATCCAGGGGGAGGCAAATGCCCGTCTTGTCCTATGCTTCTGATGCCCATGTTTACATGAAGTACGTTAACCAAGCTTTAGTGTGTGCAATTCAACTATCAAATTATGTATATCGCTATGTATGGAAATATAAATATGCATTAACTGAAGAGTACTGAAGTAATATTTCAGCAATACAGCGCAAATGCATTATTACATAGTTGATGGAATAAAAAAAGCGAGTAAATTTTGGTCTCTTCCTTTTTTGGCTGCCTGTATGGAGGGTACACCTTGCACACAATTGATAATCATTTTCCTTTAAGGTTGCCATTAAAACATATATTCTTATGTGTAATCGTTGGCAGACTGGTATAGTTAGCACTGCGAAATATTTCATCTCGCCATATGTGCTAGCTATACCAAAATCTATCTTTACAAAATATTTTGAAATACGTATAACCTGAGGAGCAGCCTTAATATTTGCCATCTTAGGCAAATTTCCATAATTTTAAGAGTTACGTTTTCATATAATTGATCATTATTTCCCATTAAGGTTGTCAATAAAACAGTGTGTTAACTTTACTGAAACTGCTATAATGGTATAATTAACGCTGGCAAATATTTCATCTCGCCAATGGGTGGCAACCAAGCTCAGCCACAACTTTAATAGTATTTTTTTTTTAAATATATATAACAGTGACATATTTTGATATGAATTATTTTACACTTTTAAGATATTGGGCTGGTATTTTTAAACACACACGTTAAGATGTGCATTGCTTGCAGTGAGAGCTAGGTGCTAAAGTGGTGCTTTTAAAATCAGTTGTCTTTTTTAAAAACAAAAATAGTAATTATTAGTAAAGATTATGCAAATGGGGGTTTTAGAAATGTGCTTGTGCTTAAATGATCCATCGTCTATTATGATCACATCGATGATGCCTTCATAAAAACATCGCTAAACAAAATAATTAGTTCTCATTTTAGAAAAATGCAACATCTGTAATATTAAACTCCTGGTATCCATTTGTTTCTCATACATTGAAACTTAGCATAATTCCTAATTCATGGTTTTCTCATGCATACAATTCATCAAACTTTGAATAGCAATAGCTTTATTGTAAAAGCATAATCATTTTATGCTGGCGAAAATTGCCAAATATGGTTACCAAGATGCTGATTTGAGCAGTTTTTAATTAATAATTAAAAAAGTAATAAAAATTTTTAAATTCTGATTCAGTGCACATTATTGAACTCATGGACTTATATGTTCAAATTTTCAGAGCTCTGCATGCTGCAGATTTGTCTAGAGATAGCACATATAGATAGACACACACAGATTTACAAACATTCACTTTTATTTTTATAGATAATTAAAAGGACAAAAGATTTAGTACCGTGACTTTATGCTTCACTACTTCTTTCCAATAATTAGAAGCAGAAAACTTTCTCCGTAAGACCATTTTACCACCGAATGACAAAACAACTCCTAAAAAGAGAATGCCACCAGCTGCATGGTACATGGGAAGAGGGTTATAAAATATCTGAGGACCACCCAACTGAGCAATATAATGAGCTGCACTTGAAATCCACAGAAATCTAAAAAGTAACATTGCATTTAAGTATGGTCATTTTAAACTCTATAAATAAGTTAAAATTTTGAAAAAAAAAGTGCATTAATGTTATTGACAATTGCTAGGGATAATGAACTTAAGGGTGTATGTAAAAAAAAAAAGAACTCTGTTTTTAGTCTTGGTACACAAATTGAAATAAACTAATAGCACCATGGTCTCCAAAAAATTCCAGATGGTACTTCATAAGTTGCTTTACACATTGCAATAAGCAAAAATGCTGTGGCATTTGTGAAATTTTCAGAAAAAATTCTTAAATATGGATCTGAGCAGCAAGATTTTTTGAAAAGTGACACGTTTTTCGAAAATTTCCGATTTTTAAGAATTTTTCTAAAAGTTTTGAAATTGATAAAAATTTATTGTTTATTTTAGTATGTAGTACAGCTTGTAAAGAGACAGTTTCAAAATTTTGAAGTGCCTAGCGTAATTAGTTTATTTGTACTTATGTACCAAAATCACATGATTTTTTAGAACTACACCATTAAGATAAGCCTGTCTACAAAAATACCATCGTAGACATTAGCACATTCTGATTATTGAAGCAGAAGCATTATCATATCTTAAGTTTCTCCAGTCTTTTATAAGTAGTAGATAACTTTTTAAACACTAAATTTGGTACAAAGTCGCCCTGTGGCTGGTGGCGACCTCTAATTTTACCCTCTTTTGAAAATTAGAACTTCAAAAACAAAAATTATTTAATAAATTTTAGATTATATAAAGCTATTTACGCTTGAAAACACAAACTAATTACCTGCTATGTCTAATAATAGCAGCTTTAGGCAAACCTGTAGTTCCTGATGTGTAAATGTACATTAATTTTTCTGAAATATTAAAAAATAACATTTATAATCACATACATCAAAGCATCTTCAACTTAGTCAAAGGAAATTTGAAGTTATTAAAATAATGTTTGGATATAATTACCAGTGAAGTGAGTTTTGTATTTTATAGGATCTAGAGGATTTGCTGATGCATCATCTAAAAGAACACTCAATGATTTTGAAGGAAATGGAATTATTTGCTGATTTTCAGATTTTCTAGTATAACAATAAAAATCAGCTGTATCTTTCCTGTTTATGTAAGGCATTGCATGTTTAATAGCTGGAAATATATAAAGACAACAAAAATAATTGAATAATTATGAAACAAAACAAAAATAAGAAGTCTATTTAGAAGTAAAAATTATATTTAAAAAAATCATTGTACAATTATTTGTTGCATACGGACAGTGGAAGAAAATAAATATAATTAATTCATATAGTTATAGCTTATGAAAGACAAAATATGGTTAGCTAGACACTATTTAATTTTAGAAATATCTTTTTTCATTATTTATCACGATAAGCCACTTCTTTAAGTTTTTTCCTTCAATAAAATGTTTCTAGCTCAATTCAATGTGTGGTTCCAAAAATGTTTTGGATAAATATTAAATAAATAGATCTAAGAAATATGTTTCCAAATATAAAGCAGAATTAGAAAAGATTTCAATCAAAGGTGCTATTTCCCAATCTAAGGTAAGAGAATTATCTTTCTAAATTCAACACTCACAACAATGGAAAGTCCAAAGCCCTACATAAAATGCTCTACTTTGTGGACTTCCACACTGCAGTGTTATGATGCTCTATCACGAAATAAGGGATTTTGCTGCTCATGACACAAAATACATGATCCTATAAGCCCTCTCAACAGATGCTAGTAGTTTATAAGGAGTACAAATATTCAAACTCCCTCCCACATTCTGATGAGAATCTAAACTGTGGTAGGCAACTTTGGAAAGGGTGCAAACAGCTATAAATGATACAATCTGTAATGTGACAAAATTTCCATTTCTGCACTAATTCACAAGATTCTCACATAAAAATTTATGCTGCACAAGAATTTCTCTTTCTAGAGTTCCCATCAAGTTTACAGTTGCCAATATACAAAATACAAACTGTGGCAGGAATGTTCATCAAAAAATAAACTAATTTATATCTCAATACTGCAATAATTTAATTTCTTAAAATGAAGTTGATTGATATAGTTGGAATGGAAGGTCTTTTAAGAATGGAAAAGAGACATAAAATTAAATTACTACATAAATTTACTTTTGGTGATCTCGGCAATTGCAATAACTGAAGTCCGCTGCGATCTTTTACTGGCTTTGCCATTCCTACAGACAGTCAGGAACTTACTGATAAAATAACAAAAATTCAAACAGAATTTATACTTAATGAATTGATTTCAACTGCGAACATCTTATGCGTCGACAATTCAGGTTCGTATATTGATTTAGCAACTATACTTGTTTCCAATTTTAATGGTTTAGATATTTTGAAAGATAATTTAATTACCGATGACAGAGAACTCAGTGATACTGAAGACGATGAACATAATACTGCTAACAGTTTGCATAATTTGACCATAAGAAACAATTCTAGTAACACTACTACAAAGGACTTCCATTTCAGAGTAGCTCAAGTATGACTGATAAAAATACAAATCTTTTAAATAAAGCCTCAACTTCAGCTAATGTGATACGGGATACAAATAATTCAAGTAATAATAATGAAAGTGTTTATCAAACACTGTATTCGAAAAGTAATCCATTAATTACTTTTGCAGATATGGAAGGCTTTCTTACTCCATTTTCGGGTAAAAGCCATGAATTTATCAAATCATGGAACCGCTAATATTTTACGTCTTTCTGAATTACAAAAGCTAATTTTTGCTAAACGATTTATGCATGGCAAAGCTCAATTATTTTTATCCAGTGAAACACAAGTATATTCATTTGAACATTTTAAAAGCAAATGCTTTCTGAATTTAGTTTTTTAAATTTTTCTGCTGAGCTCCATGAAATCTTCGTGAAAAGAAAAATGAGGTCTGACGAAACCTTAGATGAGTATTTTTTTGGTACGAAGCGACTTACCAGAGGTCAAGTCGAAGATACAGCTTAATTACTTATATTATTACTGGTATGCCAGATTCCGTTTTCAGAAGTCTTGTTTATATGGTGGTCAAAATTTAACTGAGTTTAAAGCAAAATTAAACCTTTACTAGAAACTGCAGGAAGACAATGAAAAAATTAAATTAGCACATCCTAGATTTGAAATTAAACATAAGTACAACGCACAACCACAAACTAAATTCGTAAAACGGGATCCCCCAGTTGCGATTGCTGCCGCCAAGTCTAATAAAACATGCTATAATTGTGGTGACTTTTTTGCAGATCTCAAATTTTTGACCTCACAAGAATAAAGAAAGTAAATGTGTTTCAGTTGTAATTCTTTTAGACATAAATCCTCTGAGTGTGGAAAGCATTCTATAAAAACAGAGACTAAACCTCACACAATGCACAAAGTTTGTTTGAAGCAAAACTTTCAATCCGAGATGCAGAAGGAAATAACCATTTTAGATATTACTCCCTTTTTGACACTGGAAGTAAAGTTCCAATTCTAAAAGAACATGTGTATCTACAATTAGGTAAACCAAAATTAAGCGCTACCAATATGATTTTTTCACCAGAATCGGCTGGGGGAAATAAAACACCTTGGTTATTTCAAGGAAGCCATTTATGTGGATAACCACATATTCCAAATGGACATATTTGCCAAACAAGATAATCTCGTAGATAATGATGTTATTATTGGAAGACATGTGATACAACAAGGTGAATTTACATTCGGTGCCAAAGTTGTCGAAAATTCTGATTTTGAAAAAATGCAAATAAATTACATAAATGAAACCAAAAATACATGTAACAATGATGCAATTAATGATGACATACGTGATAAGAATTTAAGTCCTGTACCAGTAAATGAAAAGGTCTGTGCTCAAACTAGGGCAATTAAGAACGTTGATGTAATAACAGCTTTTGAGACCAAATTAAATGAATATGAAAAAATACTAAAACAGTTTAAATTTTAAAATATACTGCATAGAGAATATTCTAACTTACGAGCTGAAGTGGCTAATTTAAAGTTAAAATTAAGTTCTCAGGAATTAGAATTAAAAAACCAGTAAGCTAAAATGAAATTAAGTTTTGTGGAAAAAACCGACATGCCTTCTAGAGACAGCCGTGTACATACGATGAAAATCGAAACTAATGCAAACAAACAAAAAAAAAAAACCCTCAAGAATTTGATAAGTCAAAATATGAAAAAAAGATGTTCAATTATGTTAAATTAATGATATTATTTTAGTGTTCAATTTGCAAAATCAAAAGTCAAGAATCGGAAGTTATGTGCTGAGCTGAAATCCCGAAATTGACAAACAACAACAACAACAACAAAAAAAAAAAAAAAACCCAAAAATACTAGCCCTCATCAGAAGAACCAAACAGAATTTCATGTAGTAAAAGTTGGACATCACGACAGACTAAATTTGGCAACAGCTGCAATTGACATGAACCTAAGATGTACAGCTGATTTTATGAAAAGTGAAAATGACTTAATTTCTCCTTCCCCTTGTGACATTTTTTACCCAAACTGGACAAATTATATAACCTTTACTTTTATGCTGTAATACCTATATTGACTTTTCATTTATTTACTGCTTTAGAAGAAGTATCAACAGACGAAGACAATCAAGATGAAGAGCAATGAATGATTTAAGTTGCTTTAGCAGGCATTCTACCTTGTTTTTCCCCCTTTTTCTTTTCTTTCTTTTTTTTTTTTTATATTTGATTTTCAGGATGATGATGACGATGATAATGAAGAAGACAACAGGACAAACATGATGAAGACATCACTATGCAGGACAGCCAAACTGTGAAGGCCATGGAAGCATGTCCCAATCGAGAATGAGTGGCGTCAGTTACTGCTACACCTACCTAACGGACTCCCTAAGTCACCGCGAATGAAGAAAAAGCAGTTTCTTTCCTCCTTCTCGTCGGATTCTGCTGTAAGATGCCGACCACGAGAGATGCATAAAACATTCTTTATTTTATTATTATGAATGCGCCAGCTATGTAAATATCTCTCATTTTTTGTTGTTGTTGTATAATATTCAAGAAAGTGTATTAAATTAGTCATAATGTTAAATTACATGATTCTGCTTATTATTGGATGCTGACGTTATATATATATAAATACAGACAGCATTTTATAAACGAGATATCTCCTTTTATAAAATTTTATTTGTTGACAGCTCATTTTGCTTGTTCATCGTACGCTTTTTCATATTCTGTTATTTTAAGATATGTTGCTTTAGTGCTTAGTTTATTATCTATATGTACAGTAAAGCACTGTTTATATGTCTTTCAAGGGACCGATATAAAATGACGTATAAATGATAAGACGTATAAATAAAACATTAAGAAGCAACTTCTATTATTACATATTTAACATTACTAATGCAAATTTATGTAAATGTAAATTACCAATTTAATTGCCTGGAGTATGTTTATTTTTCCCTGGGTGTTTCCTGTAATGATGTTTTGAAGTGCATGTTCAATTAATCTTTTTCTGTAAGTTTTTAAGCTACTAGTAAATTACTTCTTGTGAAACAAACCATACCTTTATTGTACTAAATCTTGAATACTGCAAATCCTATAATATTAATAATAGGGATTGCATACTTATTATGATGAGTTTTATATTCATTCAGAAAATGAATTTTAAAAATCTTCCATAGTTATCTGATGCTGCCGCATGCGCTGGGTATTGATTATCTCATTATGGATTGAATTAAGATTATTAAATGTCTTTTCACTTGTGTTATTCTGACAGACAAAATAAGTTCTAAGTTTCCCAATACAGTCAATTGCTTCTTTAAAGGAAGGTGAAGTAGTCTCTTCGCATTCTTCTTCATCGCTGCTTAAATTAGCAACAGATATTTTGTCTTCCATTAAATCTTCAACTGTGCATAATTCTGAATTCTGACATTAAGATATCGTTATCACAGTTCACGTACTCTTCAAAAGTGGTTTCTCTTCTCAAAAGAATCCAGTCTTCTTCATCCACTAACACCGTTTCATCATCACTTTCATCACTGTTATCACAATCATCTAATTTTGGATCTGGAAATCCTCCTTTAAATGAAACAATGTTTGATTGTTTCAGATTTTACTTGATTCCATGCATGAGAAATCATGTTGATTGTCTGGAGTATGTTCATTTTTTCCTGGGTGTTTTCTGTAATGATGTTTTGAAGTGCATGTTCAATTAATCTTTTTCTGTAATGCACTTTTAAGTTTTTTATAATTCCCAGGTCTAAGAGTTGTAGCTTGCTGGTACAGTTTGCTGGGAAGAAAACTACTGTCACATTTTGTAAAAATTCAGTGTCGCGGGGATGGGCCGTACATTGATCCATAAAAAGCAAAATTTTATGATTTTGTTTTTTCATTTCTGTATCCATTTTTTTCAGCCACTCAGTAAAAATTGTAGCAGTCATCAAAGTTTTGGTATTGGCTTATAGGCACATAGTGGCAATGTTTTAGTTCATAGTGGCAATGTTTTAACGTTCTTAAAACATCTTGGGTTTCATGATTTTCCTATGACTACAGGAGCCCACTTATCACTACCGTCAGCATTTGTACACAGTAAAACTGTGAGGCCATCTTTAGAATGCTTTCTACCATGGCAGTTGTCACCTTTAAATGCAAGAGTTCTTGCAGGCATGATATTATAAAAGAGGCCACTTTCATGAACATTGTAAATGTCCCTTTGCAGGTATCCATCAATTTTGCTGGCAAATTTTTGAGCCATTCATCAACTTTTTCAGCTGGCACAACTTTAGATTCTCCGCTTATCATTTGGCTTAAAATTCCATGGAGTATTTTGAACTTTTGAAGCCATCCAGTTGAGAAACACGAGTCTGTTACATTCAGTTTCACTGCGATTTCTTTTGCTTTTTCCATAAGCATGGGTCCACTCAAGGGAATATTTGATGCACGACATTGTGTGAAAAACTTCATTAAAATGTCTTCAGGAAATTTGCCTTCCTGTATACATAGTTACTTCAAGGTAGAATTACTGCAAGCAGCTGCCCTGTCCTCAATTTTCTTTCTGTCATACACAATTGATTTTAGAGTTCAAACAGGAATATCCATTTTTTTTTGCCAATTCTACTTTTGTTAATCTCGTGCTTTTGTCAAATTGTCTAAAATTCCAATTTTATCTTTCAACGAGAGTGTTTTATGCTGTCAAGACATTTTCGGTTAATTAACAGAGAGAACGGTTGAGAAATAAACACCGCACACAAAGAAACACGTGAGTAGGAAGCAGTGTAACCACAGGAAGCGAATGATATGTCTATCAGACAACCCGTTTAGTGAACTGCTCCTGAAATGACCCCCAATTGTTCTTTCCCACTAGCCAAAAGGAATGCTGATCTACAACCCTCCCGAAATCCTTTACTTGACCTTCTATATGTGAAAAGTTTTCCTTAAACCAGGAAAACTATGACTGATACAGAAAAATTCCGAATTTTAGGAAGGTGGCATACGACTATAACCAATATTGTGCGTGGTATAAACGAACAATTTTTACATTAAAAAGAATAGGGACTTAACAAAAATGACGTATAAATGTAATAATAATAGTACAATGTTTAAATGAGAAACGTATAAACGGTGCTTTACTGTAATATCTATTGCCATTAGCTATTAATAAAAAATGTATTTTAAAAATAGCGCATGAATAAAATTTAAAAGAATCCAATTTAAAAATCCACTTTAAATATTAAAAAAAACTTGATTGTGTTGATTGAAAAAAAAAAAAAAAAACACGGTTTCAAATGTAATGTTATAAAAATGGATAAAATATGTGCTATAGCATGATCCTTGCAGGTGTAAATTTAAATATCCATTTAAGTAATTGGGTAAATTCGTCAAGTAATACTGTATGTTATATACACTTAATAAAATGATCAGCTTTTATAATCAGATAAAATGAAAGTTTAGCATTGACAAAATGACCTACTGCAGCAATCAGTATGTTACACATTTTATACATCAAAAACAAAAGCAGTAACTTACTTTCAGCAAATTCTTGACCGAATATTAATGCTTTCATGTCAACTATATTCATAGAATGAGCTAAGGAATCTAACTTTTGATTGGTATTTATGAGAGCAGTCACAACACCAATTTTAGCTAAGCCTAGCCAAAGGCAAAGGTAGTCAGGACAATTTCCAAGTAGCAGAGCCACCTCATCTCCTCTTTGATAACCCAGGTCTTTGAAGCAGTGAGCAACTTTGTTCGATAGTTCATCAACCTTAAAAAAGAAATTGTTTGAAAACGACAAACCCGTTGTTATTAAAACATTATTTATGCAACATTAATAGTGATCAGTATCAAAAGAAAGGAAGAATAAAGACACTTTTGTTTATATTAGGGGAGGCCAAACTTTTTACTAAAAGTGCCACTATCTAGAGAAAAAAAAATATGCATGCCACTTCCAACTTGTCTAACATAGAAAAAATAAATAAACATAGAAAGCATTATTAAAACATAAAAATAACTTTCAAAACTCGGCTGAAGCATAACTTGTGATAAGAAATTTTAGTAAAATTCAGTATTTATTATTATTTAAGATTTTTTCTTGCATGTTTTGAAATATTTATAGGTTTTACTGTTTGAACCTGTGCACAGTACAATAATAGTATAGTTATAGAAGTAGTAGTAGTCAGGGCCATATTTAGACTAACAGCCGCCTGCATGAAAGGCATGTATGGCCACCCCTTCCATTACATTGATGACAGGAAAAAGAAAAATATAGATAAGATAGTATTTTCAATTTTATTTTTATTATTCTTTGTATTTAAAGTGAAGACACATATTTTTATCAATAGTAATAAAGAGAAACAGCATATTTAAAATTGTACTTTTCTTGCTTTTTTATTTTCCAATTTGTCTATTACCTCAGTTAAGTCTAAAGTGTCACACAATTCTCTTTGAATAGCCAATAGTCCTAGATCACTAAACCTATCTTGGGTCATTGTGGGTCTTAAATATGTTACATGTTATGTGGGTCTTAAATAGCACTACAAGAACTTTTCCCTTGATTTTTGCTTGAAAATAATAAAGTAAAGGAATATTTTGAAGCTCAGTGGTGTAATGGTTAGCGCACCGTGCTGCCATCCCATAGGTCCAGGTTTCGAATGCTAGGCTGGGCAATGTCGACTCAGCCTTTCATCCCTTGAGTGGGTTGATAAAATGAGGGCCAAGTTTGCTTGGAGTCAAACACTGGGGGCATCGCATCAGGCTGACCACCTGGCCGAGGAACATGCATCCGCACCCCAGAGCTATGGTTGTGAAGGCACGGTTGGGCAGAGTAGGCTTTGGTCCTGCAAAGGAACTGTTGTGCCAATGTTCAACTTGAAAGGAATATTTTAATTACATAACTATTAGCTATGCATTAATTAGGTATCATTGTCATTTGGTTATTTTTTTAATACGATAAGCAGTGGTTACTGCAAATGTCTGAGTGTCCGCCCCCCCCCCCCCATGCAAAACTTTTTTAGGAGCCCTCTAATTATTGAAACAAAATTTGAAATAGACACTCATTTTGAGTTTAAATTTAGCAAGACACATGGTTGTTTAAGTAGTATAAATTTAAAAAGAACTACTTACAAAAACCAAGTGTTCAGTTCATGTTGAATGCCTTTTTATAGGGAATGACATTACTTTTATAATGAACAAGTAACAGTCTTAACTAAAAGTTACTCTAAGAATGATACATCAAATATCTCAAGTTATTGCAATTATTTGAGATAAGAAGACTAGGAAGTATTATGGCAGAAAGGCGGCAGGAAGCATGGGGAAAATCACCAGGCTAATTTTGAGTTGTTTTCTACTGAGCTATGTCTACAGTATATGCCTGCGATTTTGCCTTTTAAGGTTTTGTTAAAAGATAAGCTCCGATACTCTATTCATACTCATTTTGTTTACTGTTTGTTTAATAAATTGAAAGGAAAAATAAAATCTGTCATTTTAACTAATTCACTGTCTCAAACTTTAAACAGGGGTCCCCCTGCAATGCAGGGCTCACAGGGGCTTACGGTACACAATTGACTAAATGAAGCTTATGGAATTTTTGGTTTTTTAGTCACTACCGAATTTCTTGTGCATACAAAGGAAATAATATTTACAAAATTTTCTTATTCTTCTTATGTTCGTTAAAAAACTTTTACAATAACAACAATAATATTAATATCATAAATGTTACACATCAATGAAAGAAGTCACCAATTTAAAATATTTAATAGCATTCTAAACAAGCAAACAACTTACCTTAAAATTTCAAATCATGCAGAAAAGGGCGACATAATCAGTGCTTCCAGAAAGGCTAAATTGGTGCACCAATGTCATGGGCAGCATGGTTTTAGCCACCACGTCACAAAGAAAGCTCAGAAGCCAAATTTGGCCATCAATTTAAACAAAAACCCTGAATTTTTTACTAGAATAATTTTTCGAATCAGCAGAAAACTTTACGAGTCCGCGTCTCTTCTGCAATCTGCATAGTAAAAGAATGAAGAAATTCCTCTCAGTAAGAACATGTATTTCTTTCATGTCTAGAACAAGATGGCATGTCTTTTAAGAAATGGTAAGACTTGTTCTTGAAAGGATGTGAAACTATCCTTCTAGACATACATATTTGATTGATGACCATACAAACATTCGTGACCGAAAACTGCTTTTTGTCCACAACTATTAGTTGGAGCAGTGCCTTTATTCACTGCCAGTATATGTCACCCATAGTTCAGGATCCCCTTAGAAATTAAGATTCCAAAGGTTTGCACAATCAGAGCGTTGTTCTAGGAAATCCCGCTTGAAACACCTCCCCCCACTCTTCCCAAAAGAAATCCAATCTCACATCCTCTTAGTGAGTGAGATATGCTTCCCCCCCCCCCCCGAGTTCTATTTAAAATAATGCCCCTTTTTTTTCCAGTTACACACATTTATTTTTAAATAAAAAGCTTAATTGGCCACCCCAAATTTTTGGCTGCCTGCATGCATGCATGCACTGCATTCGTACTAGATACGGCCCTGGTAGCAGTAGTAAAGAAAAATTCTAATTTTTGGGGGTCTCTAGCACAAATGGATACTTTTAAAAGCTGTTCAAAAGTTTTATGACTTTTTAAAGGAAAAACCTTAACTGATCAGAGTCCCTAATGCAATATGTTTATTTTAATCAGAGGTCAAGATCCAATGCACCTTTTGTGCTTTCAAACATCCATGATATTAATTCAATTGAGTTAAAGAAAGCTAACTTACTTGTTTGTAGGTCCATTCTTCATCTTCAAATATGAAACAGACAGCATGTGGAGTCTTTTCAACCAATTTATTAAAATTATCCACAACCGTTAAATCTCGGAAATAACTATTTTTCATGAATGAATATGTTTTCAGGTAAAGTATCAGAGCTCTGAAAGAGAGAGAGAGAAAACTTTTAACTAAAAAATACACTACAATACTGCATTTTTTTTTAGTATATTTTATACTAAATGATTCAGGGGGGGTCTATTCTCCATGAGTTGGAAAAACTTGACAATTGACAAGTAAAAAGTCGATAACTGGCTTTCCAAACAATTATTTTTGTAAGTGTGATTCTCCCATGCAGTGGTTAACTTCAGTTGCCCATGAAACACATTGCTATGCATTGGTTTAGTTAACTATTCATTAGCAGAGACTCGAAAATTGTCAGGTGTGACATCAGCAGTGGTTAACTAACAACCGACTCACATTTACAACAAGGGGAAGAATAGACCCCCAGGATTCATTCAGTAAAGTTTTATATACTTCATTTAGTGTAGTTTAATCTCAAGCATCTGCTTTTAACATCTAAGGATGTTTTGATAAGAAACAGATGTCAGTCCTTTAAAAATTTAATATAGTATCTATCAGAGATTGTACTAATGTGCTACAGTGCATATTTAATCACTTCTTTTCATGGAGGATGTATTTTCTTTCGAACCATTGTGTTCATGAGAATAGGTGCAGCATGACCAAAAAATTTGGGAGCACATATTGAACTTAAGATTCAAAAAATAGGGGGATAATTCGGTTACCGGGTGTCCTCGCCAAGCGCCGATGAGTCGCCAAGATTGGAGGTTGGTCGAAAGTTTGTTTACTTTAGCTTTAGAGTCGGATGTCCGTTGTAACCTGTGTGGATTGAGTTGAGGTGTTGGATGATGCTGTAGTTTAATGAAAAAACGCTCGGTGGGTTCATTAAACGATACCAGGATGTTTGGTAAAGGGATTTTGTGATTGGTTAAGGCAATTTAACTGTAATCGGTAAAACGAGGTTATAAAACGAGGAAATTTGGAATCGGTGAGTCAGTTCTTATTTTGTGTTATTGATGTTTGGTGTGTTTAGTATATGTTGGTTTTGTGGTTAGTTAGTATAAGAAAGCGTTTTGGTGTTATGTTATTAGTTGTTGTGCGTTTTGGATATTTTTCAGAAGTTTCTTTAGATAAAGGTAAGTGTTTTTTATAAAGAATTTTTGCAATTGCTTAAGGTTTTCAATGTGATTTGTAAATGTGTATAAGTACGTTATTTAATCCACCGATGTTGTTTTGATTTGAAAACGGGCCTGTGTTTGCCCAGTTTACATTAGGTTGAGTAGGTTGCTTAATTCACTGTTGTTCTTTTAGTTAAAAACGGTTTACTGGTTGCCTAGTTTACATAGCTGTACAACTAGGTTGGTGAATCCACTGAGGTTTTTTTAGTTAAAAACGGACCACTGGTTGCCGAGTTTACATAGCTGTACAACTATGTTGCTGAATCCACTGAGGTTTTTTTAGTTAAAAACGGTCCACTGGTTGCATAGTTTACATAGCTGTACAACTAGGTTGCTGAATCCACTGAGGTTTTTTTAGTTAAAAACGGTCCACTGGTTGCATAGTTTACATAGCTGTACAACTAGGTTGCTGAATCCACTGAGGTTTTTTTAGTTAAAAACGGTCCACTGGTTGCATAGTTTACATAGCTGTAGAACTAGATTGCTTAATATTCTGAAATTTTTTTAGTTAAAAGTGGTTTACTGTTTGCTCATTTTTAATTGCCTGTTACTGAATTTGCTGACAATTTTTAGTGTTAAGTATGGATTGTGTATTTTGTTTTATTGTTTTTTTTTAAGTGGAATATCTGTGGAATTTTAATGTGTTAAAGTAATTTGTATTTCCTGACAGTGCTCAACATGTTGTATTATTTTATCGTATTCTAAAATGGTGTTTCACACGTGAAAAATTTGGCGACAAAAAAAAAAAAAAGCACCAAGTAGCGGGTGTTGGCGAGAAAAAGAAGTCGCCAAAAACAGGCGACACCCGGTAACTGAATTACTCCCAAAAAAAGGAAGTTTCTTTACAGTTTCCAATCAAAAGATTTTGAGACAAAGTTGGAGGGGGGGGGGGTGCGGCCCTCTGAACCTAGGCTTCGGTACATAGGACTCACTATTAGGAAACCATAGGTACATTTTACAACCCACTTTTGTCTCTGTACCAAACTTATAAGTGTTTTTGTAATGCTATTGAAAAAGGACTCTGAAATAATTTAGCAAGAACCTCACATAGTTAATCTTTTAAGTCACTGGGACCCACAATTTAAAAGACCTTTAACAGATATTTATGAAAAATCAGGTAAAATACATTTAAAACATTAATATTTTCATGCAATTTTAATATTAAAGGATGTAATCATATATTTACCATCATGTTAACCTTTCATTGTTTATTTGTAATGGTGAGTAATCACATTTTTTCTGTTTTCAGATTTGAAGACAAAACAAAGAAGTTGCCATTGAATGAAAAATGTTTTGTGTTGGCATACTGTGCATTAAACTGATTGTTACAGCTGCTATATACTATTTTTTTAAAACAAGATATTAAACTGAAGAGAGTTTACTATGAAACCTTGGGCTTGCCTTTTGCAAACCATCAAATTTGCTAAAAAGATCATTCAACATTTTCTGACAAATTGGGCTGTTTAAATCTTGTTATGGGTACTTTTCAAGTTATACATATATCAACCTAAGTGAAAAGTTTTTTTTTTTTTTTTTTTTTTTTTTTTTTTAAATATTTTAAATAAAGTTTGTATATTTCTCCATAAGAAATGAATGAATGCATGACATTCTGTCATGAATCAAGATATTCGATGTCCTTTTCTGCAAGTCTTTTTTTAGGAAAGGAGAGGAAGAACATTTTCACATTTCCCAGAAAACATTGTACTTGATTTAGGATGATGTAGTGGTGCACAAAGGGATGAGTCCAGAAGATCTCAACCCCTCTCATGGATGTTCTAAATTTCATATTACCGAAAACCTTTATATAGTTTGTAAGAACTTTACTAATTTGAAATTTTCTGATCAATTGGATTGGATTTTTTTAATGTTATGAATTACTCCTACAAATTCATTTGATCTCTTAGATACACCAAGAAACAGTAGGACAACTGAAAAAACATTTAAGAAAATATCAAATTTTTATTTTCGCAGAAAATTTAGCAATTCTATATATTAATTGGGAATATTTTATTTAATTATTAATTCATGAATATTTGCAAGATAACTATTTTAATAAGTCATACATCGTGGACACCAAATTTTTGTATGAAACAAAAATTCTGTCAGTATCCCTGGGGTGATGACCTCTTTTATCCTGTGGTCGCTTTCCATCAATAAGCAAGTCGCATAGCCTGCGAACTCTTGCTTCAGTTACTCCGTAAAGACTTATAAAAGCTTTCTTACAAACTTTTATTTTAGAGGATTTATTAGAAACAAAAAACTGGAAGGAACTTTTCCTGTGAATACCGTTTTCTTTTCGTAAACGCCTCTGTTTCACTTTTACCATCTTAATAAGCTGCTGAAGATATATATCCTGCTCATCTTTCGTAGAAAAACTGTTTATCTTCAATATACAGAAATCCTTATCTTCCTGATTAAAATTTGTAAAACATTGCTTCTTGCAATTGCAAATGTCGCCTGTAGATCTTGGAGCTATCTCTTTTCCTTTCCAATTAGTATATGCTTGTCCTTTAACTTTAGAGTTTTTAATAATATTTCTTTTGTACGTTGACGGATTAGGTATCCTCTTCTCTTTTGGCTCATTATCAATCGCCAATTCATTTGAGGACATTATTTGGAAGCAAAAGAACCTTTTACTCAAAGATTGCAACAATTAACGAAAACAAACGTGATCAAAATAATTTTAAGCCAATTACTGTTGTAAATAAAGAACTTAACTCGAAAACATAACTGCTTTTAAACAAACCAAACATTGAAACTTCAAACAATGGCGAACTGCAAATTATTACAGCTGTATTTACAAACATGATTGCTGTCGCCATCTATCGATGCAACAAAAAACTTAAGCCAGTGACTAATGTTCATGCAATTGGTAAAAAATGACTTAAAAAAAAAAAAAAAAAAAAAAACGATTTTTTTCGTTCTAATATTTGAGGGACTAGTCTAGAATTAAAAATTCTAAGAAATTTAGAATCTAGAATAAAGAACCGGAGCTCGGAATAATGTTAAGCAGTGGCGGCTCGTGGGTTATTTAAGAGGAGGTTCACAAAACAAGTTTCGAAAATTAAATGTGCAGATACGACGAACCTTACAAGTTAAAATAGATTTGCGTTTCCAGCAGTTAATGGAAAACAATGTACGCGAATGAAAGAAAACAAGTCATCTTTGCAGGGCCGTACCCAGAAAAAAAATTCAGGGAGGGGGGGAACTAAGAGGTGAATATAGCTAAATTTTTCAAAAAAAGGCTTATTATTGTTTTGTTAACAAAATTTTAAATTTCGGGGGGGGGGCGGACCCCCTGGTCCTCCACCCCCCCTAGATACGGCCTTGCATCTTTGGTGTTACATTTCGTCACCAAGCTAAGTTTTAGCAAAGGTACAGTCTTGATTCATTTAATTTCCATTTTTTTTTCAAAGGATACTATAGAAAAATGCCATTGCTTTAGCTCCGAAACACGTCTTTCACTCGCATCTAATTTACTTTACACTAGTTTGTAAAAAAATAATGTAGAGAAAAATGATAGAGATAAAGAAAATATTAAGAAAACGAAGAAAAAAATTAATTAACTAACCGAACGTAACAAACCATTCGAAAATCCGGAAGCTCTACCGCGAAAATTGGAGCTGTGTGCACGATGAAACTGTGCGAACGGAATGATTTCATCGTGCCGTACACTTTCTCGGCTTCTCATACCAGAGAACGGTTCAGGGGAAATTTTTTCCGTTCGCATGTGCGATTGATTCAAGACTGCTCTAGTAACCTACACTACAGTGCGTTAGCTATAATAAGACTATTTAATAATAGTGGGAGGAGGGGGGAGAGAGTAAAATTCATGTTTTAAATTCACATAAATCTAGAAGTGTGTTTAATATTTGTTTTAAATTTAATTTGTTAATGAGTTTATTCTTTAGTTTTTTCTTTGGGGGTTCACGTGCTCATGTGCTCAAATGGAGGAGCCGCCACTGTTGTTAAGTCTTTTTATTTATCCAAATTTTAAGATAATTAGCAAACTGTTGTCTATACTTCCATATCATCCACTTTGTGCAAATTAACGAAACAATTTAATAAGTTTAATTCCTTTTTCATTTTTTTAAATATTCATGCTATTATACATCAAAACAAAATTCAAGCAAACCAGGCTTGCAGAAAATATCCGCAGTCGAATATTTCCGCAGAACATAATTTTTTTGTTCAAAATTTCGCCCCAAAATCGTAGCATATTTTCGTTTTAGTAGAAGCAACAATATGTACTAGTACCATGGCTAACTAGGATCTTCTCAGTTAGCCATGGTAGTACAAACATAGGCGCAACCACAGAGGGGGCTATGGAGGCTACCCCCCCAACCCAGAGAGTTAGATGCGAAAAGCTTTAAAAATTGAAAATTCTCACAAAGGAATTAAAATATTTTATTTTTAAAAATAGTCGTCAAATTATTTCTAATTTTTTGTAAGGGGATTAACTAAAACTGAAGAGAGGGTGTTGATTTTAAATAAATACTTACAGTTAGTGTATAAAATAAAGTTAAACTGGGTACAACATCACTGAAAATATTGGATTATTATTTATGACTCTAACGAGTTACATTGATAGCGACGCATTAAAGGGGGGAGGGCAGAGGGGACGACCGCTACCCCGAGTAAAAGGAATTAATGAAAAAGATCCTATTTTACTTCCCTAAAATGGATGTATACGTCAATCTTCTAACTAACCCCATCGACAAACTAACCACCCCTCCCCGACAAACTTGCATTAATCCGCCACCGGTTGATAATGGGCTTGTGTTCCATTCCATGGGCAAGTGCTAATTAATATTTTGACGGAGAGCTATAATAATAACTACTATAATCTAGGTCACTATAACCGAGTTCAGCAGTATTTGTAACACCAGCCCCCCTAAACCAAAATCCTGGGTGCGCCACTTATTACTAGAATATGAGAACTATTTATACGCTGTACGTGTTACGAAAATTCCTAATATTTATCAAATGGAAAATCTAAGACAAAAAAAAAAAAAAAAAAAAAAAAAAAAAACACCTTTTTTTAAAAAAGTTTTTTATTCAAAGATAAACTAAACGGTATAAAATAATTTTTGAGAATACTTTCAAACTCAAACGCTTATTGCAACATACATATTCAGCCTAGTTGATCGGTCATCGGCGGAGGTACTTTATAAATTTATCAAATATTATTTTTTCTAATAAAAACTAAAACACCTTTTTTTCAATGTTGGTTTTCCTGAAGATTGAAAATACATCAAATACCTATTGTGACAGCTCTGATTTTGGCGAAGGGAATGGAGTTTGGCCTTGAGAGGAACTGCCATTTTCAATAGGATAACTACTTTTAACCCTTTGAGGCGCAACCATTTCCTTATGCTGAATAAAGGGCAGCCGTTGCCATCGCTCGACTTAACTACCAGCAAGATGGTGGACTACCGAAACGTTCATCGCGTGCCACAGACCTAGAGACCCTTTTTTTTTTGAAGCAGCCGGCTGTGCGGTACAGCCAGCTGCGTCAAAAAAGGGTCTCTAGATCCGTGGCACGCGATGGACGTTTCGATCGCCCGCCATCTTGCTGGTAGTTAAGTCGAGCGATGGCAACGGCTGCTCTTTTTTCAGGATTGGGCAATCTATCCAGCTGTTCTCGTATTCTTCCATTTTTCAGCAGATGTCAGTGCTATTAAAAAGTAATCGTGACCATTTTTTTACGGGGAATGACGTGCTAAAAAGTAAAGGATTCTCGTGGAGCTCTGTCACCCGCAACTTATT
Source organism: Cheiracanthium punctorium (assembly GCA_038373885.1). Lineage (NCBI taxonomy): Eukaryota > Metazoa > Arthropoda > Arachnida > Araneae > Cheiracanthiidae > Cheiracanthium > Cheiracanthium punctorium. Next base: position 127,500 of record JAWZYV010012133.1, read on the forward strand.
TTTATAGAAATCAAACCTATTCTTCGTGACTGGCAACAGTCGAAACGTCAGAGTATGGTGTTCCCAGAGCGGGAACACTGCGCGTTAAAGGGTTAAAAACATCTGCATCTCTATAAAAAATACCTCTCTCCCACCTCCATATATACATGTGTGGTAAAAATTTCCTTAGCGCTTCAGAATCCCACCCCCCAGAGCCTTGTTAGCGCGTTCAGACATATTCTGCACCCCTAAAGCAAACTAAAAAAAAAAAACCACTGTTTCATCGAGAGTCGTGTCAGAACGGTAAGTAAGTTTATGATTTGATTTGTGGTTATAAGTCAAAGCAACACAAGGGTTATCTACCAAAAGGGGGGAGGGGGATCGTGCCTGAGGCAGAGGACTTTTTTGAGGGTTCTAATGCGCATACACGTGACATCTGGAGAAAAACGCCCCAAACTCCCGTCCGTTTGATCGACGGCTTGCGGTAGGCCAGAAACCTGAACCTTCACACTTGGGTCGCCTACCAAATTCAGATATGAAGTTGTTGACTGTGTGCCTGTTGTGTTAGGCAAAGCTACTCGAGGGCTATACACTCAGGGGCGGCACCTAGGTAGTGAACTTTTTAAGTGGTTTTAATGCATATTCAAGTTGCTTCTGGAGAAAACCGTCCAAAACTCCAGACCGTTAGATCGACAGCCTTACAACCCTTGCTTGATCGATAAACATTGAAACATCACACTGAAATATCTGAAGAAATTCGAGGTGTCCGATATTTATTTTCAGCGCATCCATTTTCGACTTGTAAAAAAAACCGCTCTTGAATCGGTAGGGATCGACAGCCTTTAACTTTCAAAATTGTAAAAAAGAAAAAAAAAGAACGTGTTAAATATATGTATCAGTGGTCAAATGTTACTAAGAACGATATTGTGACCAATTGTAATCCAAAAATTGTGCTGTAAAAAAATAAAATAAAAATGAGGGAAACCGCTGCTTGCTGGACCTGAGCCTAGAGCTAGGGTTCAGCAGGACAGTAGGACACTTCAGGAACTAAAACAGGCTTTAAACCAAATAGGTAGGCCGTTCCTGAAGGTAGTATCCTAGTATCCTAGATCGACAGCCGAGCACTAAGCCAGAACCATTACCTTCACTTTTCAGCTATCTACGAGTGCTTTATCCACTCGGCCAGTCGGTGGGACCCACATGTGAATTTTTGAAATGAATACTATCAACCCTTTCACAGTCTCAGCTATGCGAAATTAGACTCATCACATTTTCTTTTCCCCCACCCCGCCTCCTACTAAAATCAATTTCAATTCTTTATAGTTCTCAATCTTTTTACGGTATATGTAAAGTGGGTATACTTAATAATAAAATGCAGACTTTTAAATAAAAAAGTTAAAAGAAAGAGAAAAAAAATTGAGACACTAAAAGGGTTTTAAAAATATCCTTCACCAATCTATCTTATCTTGAAATGGAAACGATATGTACTCTTAACACAGCAGACTGATGACCCGAGACGTTGAAAATCACTAGACGATCATCGATAAATATTGAAACATCACACTGAAATATCTGAAGAAATTCGAGGTGTCCGATATTTATTTTCAGTGCATCCATTTTCGACTTGTAAAAAAAACCGCTCTTGAATCGGTAGGGAGGTGTCGATTATTGGAATGTAAATTTTACTTTCATAATAGATCAGTTTGTTTGTTTTTTGGTATAAGGCAAGGTTACAAGAGCGGTATCTGCCTTGGAAGGATGCCTTGGGCAGAAGACTTTTTAAGGGGTTCTAACGTGTATTCACGTTACATCTGGAGAGAACCGACTAGAACTCCAGACCATTAGATTGACAGCCGCGTGAGAGGCCAGAAAACCTGGATCTGCACAATTCAATCATTTCCTAATTTTCAGTGGGCCCCACAAGTGGCCGAGCGTATAGCGTTCTGAACTGGGAGACAGAAGGAGCCTGGTTCAAAACCAGGTCGCGCGGAGTTTTCTGTAGTTTCCTCCGAAACTGCGTAAATACGGGTTAGGAGTGGGACACCACAGGAAGACCCCACGGAGGGCACCGCACACGTGCAGATAATTGGCTGTAATCCCACAACAACAATCCAGTGTTTAGTGTGTTATTCACTCGGCAATTGGTCGGTCTCATAACAGATCAGAGTTTAAAAAATTTTAGAACTAAATCAGGGTTGCCAGATCAAAATTTATGAAAATAGCCAAATTGCCTCTGAAAATTAGCCAAAAATAGCCAAACCTGTGATTGCAGCGCCATCTTTTGGATTTTTAATAAAGCTTTGGAGAATTTGAAGTTGGAATAGAGTTTGAACACGTTTTTTACACGGGAGGGGGAGAGTTTCTCTCAAAATCTTTTGATTTAAAACATTTGTTTAAAATTTTAAAGAGAAAGTTCTATTTTCTGCTCTTGAATTCCATACAAGTTCAACCCTCAAAGAAAAAAAAAATTGGTCATACAATTAAGCAAATGAACAGAATATGTACCTAATAATTAATCAACAATTCCTCATACTGTATAATAAATACGTACAGACTGGGGAATTCTGCCTATATTAGTAATATAGAGATAATTTTATTTCCGGAGTGGGAGCTGTCTATCAAATAGTAATTTAAGTAAATGTATTCAAGAATTATAAGATATATGTAGTTTACCAAAAACACAAAAGTAGTCAGATTTCGAGGGAGGGGAAGCAGCCCCCTCAGGATGCACGCTTGGTCTATACAAGCAAATTTAGAGTATAAAATATGAACGTATTTTTTTCAAAATGTTCTGACCAACTTTAGAAATAAAACTTAATTCATTTACACAGCATGAAAATTTTCATCCTTTGTCTTACGGCGCATTAATATTAGTTAAAAACAACCTAAATATATAAATTATTCCAACTGTTGCTATGTGAACATAAAATTTAATGTAACATATCTAAAATAAATAAAAAATGTAGATATATGTAACTGCAAGGTGACGGTGACAGTCCGCCACTGGCGGCGAATTAAAAAAAAATATGCAAGCAATAAAATAAAAAATAAAGGGGCGGCAGCAGCATACCCTAATGCCAAAATTCGGAAAGAATGGGGCATCAAACAGGGCCGCACCGGGCACCAACGCAACACAACAACCCTCTGTCAGAGGTCAAGGGTAATGACATGATTTTTATAGGCGTGACACATGACCTCACCTTCCTCTTTCAGCCTCAGTGTTGGAGTTGGTTGAGGTAACTGAATTTTCCTTCCTGCTACGGCTAAATAGTTTGACAATTTCTTCAAAAAATTTATCGACTCAAATAAGCTTAAAAAATGACCAAATTAGATAATATTAACCAATTTCGAGCAACCACGATAAAAAATAGCCAAAAATTAGCCAAAATCAGGTTGGCTATTTTCTTTACAAATTTTCTAGCCAATCGTGATCAAAAATAGCCAAATTGGCTAATATTAGCCAAATCTGGCAGCCCTGAACTAAATACTTAAAAACAGATATTTTTTTCTTTTAGTTTAAATAAAAAAATGTATGCATTTCTCTCCCCTCAAAATGAAAATGAGAAACCGTATACTCCTTTCTTCATATACACAGCTAAAAGTTAGTCTGTTGTAACGTTGTAAGATATCTACGCTTAAAAAATGCATACTTACGAATATTATATGGCTAAACAGCACGACATTTTAATGCTAGTGTAGTCTTGAGCCTTTTCCTTATTCATGAGACAGTAAAAATGCCGCAAACCGGGGATATTTTTAAAATCGTGCAACAATTTTAGCTCTAGAGACAGGCTCAGTTTTATTATTAAAATATCGACAAAGAACAGTTACCATATTAGTCAGAGGACAAAATTTAAGGGAATGGTAGACTATGAAATCAATCAAAATCCGCTAAAATATCGATTTTTTAAATTTTAGTTATTTTTGCCTAAAGAACCCGTCTAAGAATAGTGGCCAAACAAAATTAATTTTGCATAACTTTAAGGCTTCCAAATATCCAAAATATATGATGCTTGTTACAGTGGCGTAGCCAGAAATTTTTCATGGGGGGGGGGGGGAGTTACGACTACTGCAACTCACATATATACATACATGTGTGTGATAAGGGAGTGAAGAATATAAATTTTGTATGGCAAAAAATTCCTCATGGGGGGTTATGACCCCCTAAACCCCCTCTGGCTTGTTATATTTTTGATCAAGGAATGAAAACTTCCAAACAAAATGGAAAAAATGACCTTTTCTCAAATTCTCATTTTCGCAGATTTTCATAAATAGAAAATTGCTCCATGGACATTAATATATTACCTATTTATATAAAATTGCATAAATAATTTATCGAATAAATTTGTGTATCACATTTGAATCTAAGATTTGGGTTTCTAAAATGAAGCGCTAAGTGAAAAAATGTCTGTCTTTAAGGGAAATTTTACGTATATTGTAATTTGAAATTTAAAAAAAAAATTATTGCTCATATTTTAAACGCATGAACAAAATTGTTTATTAACTACACAAAGTAAGTTTTTTTGGTAAAAATTATTTAAAAAAATTAAAAAAACGCGCATGGAACATTTTTGAATCAACGTTTTCTTACTAAAAAAAAATAAATTTAAAAAAAAGAGGCAATTTTTTTTAGTGTGGTCAAATGAGCTTGTTAAAGAAGATTGAGACATGCATATGAAATTTCATTTTTATTGGATAATATAGCAAAAGCCGACTTTTAAAGTTCACCGTCCCTTTAAGGACATTTTTAAGGATATTTCAATATCTTTTAACACTAGTAAATAATTCCGCGACTTTACTATATTGAGAAATATGCCGTTGATCAGTGGAGAAATTTTTCATGAGGTGGTAAAGACTACTGAATATATATGTGTATGTGCATGTGATTAGAAAGTGAAGAAAATACATTTTGCAAGACAAAAATATTCCTCATGGGGGCGGGGGGTGTTGTAACCCCCCAAACCCCTCGTGGATACACCACTGCCATGGATCAATAGTACAAATATCAAACTAATTACTACTTCTAGTGAATAATTAAAAAAAACCTTTTTAAATTAAGTAATTTTGAATTTTTTCATAGTTTATCAAAATGATAAATCATTCTATAATTTAAATACTAAGGTTAAGATACATCTTTAAAATCTTGAGTGTGAATGATTTTCCTAGAAATGGGAAACAACTTATCCTACTATATAGTTACGCTGATCCCTGACTCAACTCTCTAACAGTTCCGGCCTACCACTCGAAGATAAAACTTTTGCTACCATTATTCCAAGAAGAGTACAAAAAGCGTAATAACATGTACAACCGTTTGTACGATCCTCTTGAAATTGTTCATAATTATGCATAAAAATATAGAAAACAAGCTGCGCTGCTTTAAAAATCTGAAAATCTACCCGTCCCCTCATTTTTAAGCGATTTTCGTTCTTTCCAGCTCCATTTTATTTCCTCCAGAAAAAAAAAAAGTGAATCATTTGCGTGACAAAATTAGCTGTTTCAAAAGAAAATGACGTGTATACAATTGCGATGCCAATTCGTTTAAAACAGTTTTTCCAGATAAAATAGTTGAATTTATTTTTTTTTTAATTAAAATAACCGTCTGCATGAAGCATTGATATAAGAAGGGCTGTTTACACAAAACGAAATAGTTCGAATGCGAAAAGTTTCCACGTGTTCTCAAAGAGCATGAAACTCGATTTGCGTATATAATAAAAATTGAATATGAAGTTATTTATTTTAGATGGATGAAGATTAAATATAATGAGTGTAGACATATTTTAGTCAAATGTTCTTTCTTGCGACAGTTGTAATTACCTCCACAACAGGCTTTTTCTTCTAGTAAATGCAATATGCAAACAAATTAGCAAGAGAAGATAAAAAAAAAAAAAAAAAACCTTTGACGTCAAACTGATTAAAATTCGATTTGAAAGAAAGGGAACTAAGCAACTTTTGTGATTTTACAATGAAATTATCGAGAGTGCTTTGCTGTTGCCCCTTACTCGAAGCTTTTGGAGGGGCGAACCCACTGAATCCCTTCGCCGCCTATTACGTTCATTTTAATTTCTCGTAAGTATGTTTATTTCTCTCTCTCTATCTCTCTCTCTGAGTATATATAATCTTCTGGGTATGGTCCCTGATGAGAGTCCCAGAGGATATAATTTCCATTCCATTAATTTTTGTATAATTTATGATTCTTTGTTTTTCGATCATCATACTGTCTGACCCTCTGTTTCTGCTGTTATGTATAGATATTTTCCTATGGGATATGTCATTTTTGCAGTAATATTCTTTGTGTGTTTTACTTATTTTATATATATATATATACATCCTAACTAATATTATAAATGTGAAAGTGAGTTTGTTTGTTTGTTTATACGCTTTCACGCCTAAACCTCTGAATCGATTAGGATGCATTTTTGGTTTAGATATAGAGGGGACCCTGGAGTTGGTTATAGGCTAATTAGAATTTTAGATTTTTAATTACTTTTTTAATTATTAATTAAAAACCGTTTTTACGTTGCCATGCTTGGCGAGTTCCGCCCGTATCAATCAAATGATCCATGTTTTGAGCTAACAAGAATGCTATTGCATCAATAAAGATGCGCGTGCGTGCATCTGAAAAACATTAAATTCCACGGAAATTATGCCAGTTTTATGCCAAATCTATCTATCAATAATAATAAAAATGAATGTTCTCCACACAAATCTACAGAAAGCAGAGCTTTGAAAATTTGAGCATAGAAGCCCATGACTGTGCACCTGAGGCTCAGAATGTTGAAATTTTAAATACTTTTCTAATTATTGATTAAAAACCGTTTTATCGCCCGCACAAAATGATTTATGCTTTTGAAATAAAGCTGAAATTCTATTTTCAGATAAACATGAAAAACATGAAATGGTATGGAAATTATGTTGATTTTACGCCAAATTAAAAAGCATTAGAAAGAAATGTCCAAATGTGTTTCTTAAACTTCATAAATTTCCAAATCCTACCAATAATATAAAAACTCGGCTGTTCGAGCCTCGTCAGGGGGAGATCCCCCTGAACTCCCCTAATTTTTTAGTTTTATTATTGCCATATTAAAACTATATTAATTAACTTGGCATTTTATCGCTCATCTTTCGCGTATTTCGCCTGGTAACCCTATGTTGAAATTTTTATGAGTGTAACCTATTTATAGAAAAATACATGTGGTGCATATTCTACAGCTTACGAAATATTGTAACAATAGATTAACGCTGTTGTGAACTAATAATATTTGAATATATGTAAAAAATACATGTGGAGCATATTCTACAGCTTACGAAATAGTGTAACAATATCGAGACTAAAGATTGCTTTAATCTCGATATTAAAGCTGTTGTGAACTAATAGTATTTAAATACATGTAAAATTATGTCGCTTTTTTATGTCGCTTTTTTATGTCGCTTTATTATGTCGCATTTTTGGGACACATTTTTCAATAAGGGTATTGAGAGATAAAATGACATAGTCATTAAAAAAAGTGTACGTTTGTGTGTTTAGATGTTTTTGACTGAGTCACACACAAATTGCTGAACGGATTTGGAAAAATTCGTAATGAAGATAGCTTATGCCCTGGATTAACATACAGGCAACCTTTCAAGCATATAGCATAAATAATTCTTTTACAAAAACATTCAAAATAATTCTAATGTATTGCGCTCTATGGAATTAAGGCTATTAAACCGAATTTAAAACTTACACTATTCCTGAGTATTATTGTTTGTGGATTAAGACCGATTGACTGCACTAGGGTCCTAGGCCTATATGGGTTATTCCTCTGTGGGGAACTTTCTAAGGGATTCTAGCCCGTATTTACAAGAGGTTTTGGAGAAAACCGCGAAAATCGGCGAGCGGCTAGGTCGACAGGCTCGACCAGGGGTTGAACTTGGCACTTCCAGCCTTCCAGTTTTGAGAGTAGAACTTCTTAGACACTGGTGGGACCCTGAGTGTTATAGGCTACCTTTTATGCATATATCACAAATAGTTCTTTTACAGGGATACTCATAAGAATTACATTACACTCTATGTGTATCTCTGTAAGTACTGAACCGATTCCAAAACTTTTTTCACTTCACTGTTAGTAAGCTACACTATTCTTGAGTATTATAGGCTAAAATTCATACATGTAGTGCAAATAGTTCCTTGACAGGAACACTCAAAATAATTCTAATACATTACGCTCTCTGGGTATCTCTGTAACTATAGAACCGATTCTAAAACTTTTTCGATAAGAAAAAGCTGCACTATTCCTGATTAGCGTAGGCTAAAATTCATGCTATAGCATAAATATTTCTTTCACAAGAACAACAAAAACAGTTAGCAAATACTGTCGTAAATGTATTCGCCAAATGCCTGAAAAAATTCTAAATTTAGTAACTCTGCTTACTCTCTTATTTTAAATGAAATATACTACCACGCATTATACTTCATATAAAATAAGTAAAAAGCAAATAACATTTAAATACAGTTTCTTTTGCCGCAAACATATATGTGTTATTCACACATGCTTCATTTCTTTTGGGACCTAACTCTAAAGCCGACGCGGACGAAGTCGCGGGTAGCAGCTAGTATATATATATATATATATATATATATATATATATATATATATATATATATATATATAGAGAGAGAGAGAGAGAGAGAGAGAGAGAGAGAGAGAGAGAGATTATCAGGGTGTCCCAAAAAGGTGGTAACGGGCCTTAATTCTTTATCCATTACAGATAAGTGAGCAGTGTAAATTGAAAAAATGTTCAAAATAAGGTCGGAAATAAGACTCCGTTAAGAAAAAATTCCTCTTCTTAATTTTCAAAAAGTTACGCTTTATAAATTTGTATACGATCCCAGTACAAAACATTTCCCAGTTAGTAAAATGTGCCCCCATACACTAATAAAGTGACATACAATATTTGGCAACTATATCTTGAAAAGTGTCAGAGATGAGAAGATATATATAACGCTGACTTAAACCATTTTTCAATGGCTCTCGAAGGGAAAAAAATCACATTGAATGATCGCATTTCAGGGGTCGTACGGAAATTACGAAAGAAAATCTTTTTTCTGCTCTAACAATAAACGTTTATATTCATAATCATATATAGTCCCCGATCATCTTTCTCAGAGATATCTTTAAAGATATCTCTGAGCAGTGGCGCCTCGTGGGTTATTTAAGAGGAGGTTCACAAAACAATTTTCGAAAATTAAATGTGCAGATACGACGAACATTACAAGTTAAAACAGATTTGCGTTTCCAGCAGTTAATGGAAAACAATGCACGCGAATGAAAGAAAACAGTCATCTTTGCAGGGCCGTACCCAGAAAAAAAATTCAGGGAGGGGGAGAACTAAGAGGTGAATATAGCTAAATTTTTCAAAAAAGGGCTTATTATTGTTTTGTTAACAAAATTTTAAATTTCGGGGGGGCGGACCCCCTGGTCCTCCACCCCCCCTAGGTACGGCCTTGCATCTTTGGTGTTACATTTCGTCACCAAGCTAAGTTTTAGCAAAGGTACTGTCTTGATTCATTTACGTAATTTCCATTTTTTTTTTCAAAGGATACTATTGAAAAATGCCATTGCTTTAGCTCCGAAACACGCCTTTCACTCGCATCTAATTTACTTTACACTAGTTTGTAAAAAAATAATGTAGAGAAAAATGATAGAAATAAAGAAAATATTAAAAAAAAAAGAAAAAAATTAATTAACTAACCGAACGTAACAAACCATTTGAAAATCCGGAAGCTATACCGCAAAAATTGGAGCTGTGTGCACGATGAAACTGTGAGAACGGAATGATACAGTGAAACCTGTTTTTAAAGACCACTACTGGGACCAAGAAAATGTAGTCTTTAAGGAGGGTCGGTCTTTGAATTCAGGTAATACGATACATTTTGACAAAGCTTTAAGCGTACTTAATTTTATCAATAGAATTGGAATTTATTAGATAATTACTTGATTATCACTGAAACGGCTTTTATATAGATATAATATAACAAAAAGCATGTATGTACTTACTTTTTTATAGTATGCAGAGAAAGACAGTGAGATTTATATATATTCTAATAAATAAAATTAGAATATGTTTAAATTTAAAAAAAAATTGAAAAATATAATAAAATTTTGCTTTGAATTTTCCGTATTTAGTTCTTGCCAGTATCGGCATCGCTCATTTGTCGAAACAATGACGTCATTCTCGATAGTATTTTCCTACGGTGCGCAGATTTTGTGATGGAATTATTTTTCGAAGAAATGTTTTAAAAGAAGAAGTCGCGCTGAACGATTCACTGTAATGTCTAAATGCATAAAATTCTATTTTCAATAAATATCCTCCAAGAAGCAGTAACACAATAACTGCGTGCATGCCGCTATTGCGTTCACTGACTCCAAGGATTATTTAGTGACTGGAAGCTGTGTTACATACCACTCAACTAAACAAGTGTCAACTTTCGTTTTCATCGTTTTCATCATACCGCGTGATTGCTGATCATCCGAATAACGAACTTACTCAAGTAGGGGAAAATAAGAATTTTTTTAAGAATTCGCAGTCGTTAAAATAGGATTTTAAATAAATTTGTTTCTTATACATAGCGGTCGTTGGTCGCGTCAGGCAGGTGGTCGTTCAATAAGGAAAATAAAACATTATTTATAATTATACGGTACTCGGGACCGCTAAGACATGGTCGACAAGACCAGGTGGCAGAGGCGCCGACTTTACAAAATTTCTGTGGGTGCCCTAAAAGTCCGTGGTCGTGGTGGTGTTAATAAAATGTTAAAAGTCGCACAAGATTTGTAATTTTTGATAAAGGATCGCTAAGTTTGGTGTCTAAACGCGACAATTTATTTTAAAGGGGAGTACTTGGCTAAGATTGTAAAATAGTTTTAGTAGGTGATTTTAAGATAGATTTCGATTCCAAGGATGGGTTTTTATGGCACAAGGAAGAAAAATACGGCACACTCATGAATAACGATACACTTTCCAACTTTATGGAATCTTTTCCAACTACCCTTCAATCTTTTCCTATTATTATTTGCTTCCTTGCTCGTAACTACTCAATCATTTGACTTTTCGGGCACATTTTTACCAGTGGGAAATGGGTAATACAAATAATCATTTTAGCTCCACATAAAATATCCAATATCTGAGGGTATAGATCGAAGAAACGATATCTGTCTCACGGTTTTGGTACACAAATTAAAATAAACTAACTGCACCAAGGATTCGAAAAAATTCAGGATAATTCTTTACAAGTTGCACTACACACTGCAATAAATTCGAAAACTTTCATGAAACTTTCAGAAAAAAATCTTAAATGTGGAACTGCACAGCAAAATATTTCTAAGAGTGGCCATTCTGCAAAAAATTTTCGTTTATTCGGGTGTCTAGTACAGCTTGTGAACCTACATCCTAAAAATTGTGAAGTGCTTGAGATAATTAGTTTTCTTTTTTGTATTTATATACCAAAATTACGTGTTTTTTCCCCAGCGCTGAAGGTGACATTCAAAGTTTAATTTAAGTGAATAGTGTGAATTTTGGCATCCGATTATCTGTACTACGGTGAAGCAACGCTGGGCATAGAATGAAAGTCTCCACCGTTGTGTCTTAGTAACGATAACAGCAAACCAGTTAAAATCAAGATTCTTTTTAAAGTAATGAAGTATTTCTGATGAAATGCCCTTCTTTTAGAAAAATCTGCTTGTGCTGGAGTCACCTTAAATTTGTTTGCCTTGCGCAAATTCTCTGTCAAAATTCGAGAATTCCTGGGCGCACACCCCCTTTTCCCTTGTAATAAATCAGACTCGAAAGAGGTGTATTACACTATTTCCCCCTTTTTTTTACTTTTAGCGATAGAATTTTGATTGGTTTTTACTAATCATTATAAATTTCGAAGCAAAAGAAAAGTGTATTGGGGGGGGGGGGGGAAACATGCAACAATAATATCACAATCAGTCAAATTTCTTGTCATGTAAATGGAAATTTTGTATAAAAAGAGATTCAGTTTTCGAATGTAACAATTCACGATCAATGTTGTTCTTGTTTAATCTATCTCATCCCTGTCTGAAACCCTCAGAGTTTTCAAAAAATGTTATTCATAGTATTGTTTCTCAGCTCATTCATTTCCTGTATTTTTTTTTTTTTTTTTTTTTTTTTTTTACATTTTTGTACCTCTATAAACAGCTGCAGCTAAGCCTTGACTATTTTCTTTTCTTTTTTTTCCCAACAAATTAAAAAAATTACAAACATTATACCTTTAAAATTAAACTAGATAGTTTCCTCAGAATGAATTAATGCAACGTTTTCAATGTTGAAATGTGTGTAGGACCACATAAAAAAAATTGGTAACTATTTAAATGCAAACAGAAAAATAAAGCAGAACAAAAAAAGTTGTTTATCTTAGAGTTAATAATTATTAAAAAAATATTTTGAATTGTTGGCCATATAACCTCCAGGCATGATTTTGAGAATCCTCCTGAAGTAGAGCTATTTTACCCTCTACCATTATGTGGTCAAATTTGCAAAATTACGAGAGACATACATTTCAGTAATGTGTGTTCATGCGCCCATGATTTCAGTATAATTTTACAAAAACAGCATTGGGCTAGATCAAGGCATCTTGAAATGTTAGTGTGGACGACAGTCTGTTCCACCCTTTTCAATAAATAACTGAGCACGAAAATCATTCAAAAATAAGAAAAGGAAATTGAGACTTTAGAAAAAAGTGACACAAACCTTTATACCTTAGAAGCCTCGCCTCAGTCTCATTCAATTAACACCAAAGCGCCGACACTTTTTGATGAATGGGCATCTTTTTTTGTTCCAGTGACATACAAAGTGTTGTATATTAGGTGCTTGTAAACAGACAGACCTTGATGTTCTCTATTTACAATAAAAACAATTAAACCTACTCACTTCGGAATCCTGAAGTAATATTATTAGAACTATCTCAAAACATTTCCATAATGGGAATGAGTCTTTCACCTAACTCCTGTGTTATCTTTCCCGCGTGAACTTCTGATTGTAGCCAGCGGCTTTGTCTCAAATTCTCCGCTTTCCGGTACTCTTGGGCTAACATAGTATCATTGTGTTCATACATTTTCCCATGGAGGACGAGGATTCTGGGATGAGGTCTGTTTGTGTGGGTCAGAAAGGGGGGGGGGCACACAGTGGGCAAAGGCATTGCCTGTGGGGCTGCAGGGAGTCACACATCACATTGTGAAAAAGCTTTGAATTTTAGAAAGACATTGTTTCCATGGGCGCCAGATAGGAAGGCAAGTGGCAGTGGGGGATTGAGATTTGAGCCCGCCTAGTATAGTAAACATTTTTACAGCATACTGAACTTCTAAGTATTATTTTCATGCTAAAATGTCCGAAAGTTAAGATAACCACCATACACCTCTAAATTAGTAATCATATGAGAAACAATTATAATTATTTTAAGCAGGAGCGTAGCCAGAAATTTTTCATGGGGGGGGGGTTACGACTACTGCAACTCACATATATGCATACAGGTGTGTGATAAAGGAGTGAAGAATATACATTTTGTATGGCAAAAAATTCCTCATGGGGGGGTTATGACCCCCCTAACTCCCCCCTTGGCTACGCCCCTGATTTTAAGTAGACAAAAATATTACCTGTTTGGATTCCTTTTTTTTTTCATGCACTTTTTAAAATTTTAGAGTATGTGCTAAGTTACTACTTACTGGAATTTTATTATAATTACTCCAGTTCCGAGGCACATAAGGGTGTATGCCGAAGAAACAAAATCTGCATAAGGGTCTTAGTACACAAATTAAAGTAGACTATCGCACCAAGGATTCGAAAAAAATTTAGGATGATTCTTTATAAGCTGCACTACATACCGAAATAAAGAATAACACTTCTTTTTTTTTTTTTTCCGAACTACAGCGATAAGCTGAAAGTAGCTGTCATTCAGTTGCCTTTAAACAGGGTTTAATTTCTATCCAAAAAAAGTGCAAGAGCCCTGATTTTTTGTATTGCAATTTACAAAATTAATTACCTAATTTAAGATATTATTAAGATAATTTTTGTTACCTCTGTATTAGTTTGCGATGTAATAAAATTAATATCAACCGAAACAATTACGATGGTAATTAAAAATTTAAATTTAGTGTAAAATTTCACCGAGAAAAAAGAAGTAGTGGAGCTGAGCTCCCTCCCATGCAAATTAAGCACTTCCTTTAAATACATGCAAGTATTTAGCACCCACGAAAACTTTTCTGTGGGTGCTTGAGATCTGACATACTACATAAAAAAAAACGACTGTCCCTCACTAAAATTTTATTTTCGAATTATGCAGTTGCAAAGCACTCGTCGTCATCAGTGGCGTGACTATACCGTTAGGGCCCGTAATGAATTCATTGGATAGGGTCCTTCCTCATTGTACAGAATCTCAACCAACATGTTGCAGTTCACTTTTTCTAGCTTTCTATTTGGGAAAAGCTCCCCCTCCGTCCGGGGGACCGTGGCTTTTGCCCGTTCTACCGCCCTATAGTTACGCCAGTGATTGTCTCATTGAAGTTCCTCATGCGCATCTAAATTATAAAGGACATGGGTGCTCATATAGGGAAGTAGGTGGGGGCTCGGGTCCCTCCCTCTAGCCGTCGGTATAGTGAACATTTTTATATTAGCTAACCTTTTTTTCACTATTTCAGTACTAAAATGTTTGAAAGCGCGATTGCCGATGACCTTACAAATGCCAGAAATAACCCCCCCCCCTCGTCTTAAAGTACTCCTATGGACGTCCATGCCGAATCACCCACATACATTTAGCCTCATTAAAGATTTTCTTTTAAACTTTTAAAATATCACACAACTAATAAGTAAATAAAGCATTTTAGTACTGAAATAATGCAAAAAGTTCCGTATGCTTTACAAATATATTCATATTACGTAATGGCATAATTGAGGCGGGGGGGGGGGACCCTCCTTGAGTGTACATCACTGTGTTGGGGTTATCAGACGATTGCTGGTGCTCAGCATCCAACGTAATTTTTTTTACAAGCCCAAAGCACCCACATAAACGTCATTTCCTTGCCCTTTCTGGAAACTTCAAATTATGACTTGGCACTAAAATTTCTGTGGGTGCTCCGCACCCACAGAAATTTTTCAGTGGGTGCTTGAGCCCCGGAGCACCCACGTAGTCGGCGCCACTGCCAGGTGGTCGTTAAATACGGGGGTCGTTCAACACAGGTTTTACTGTAGTAACCTACACTACAGTGCGTTAGCTATAATAAGCCTATTTAATAATAGTGGGAGGAGGGGGGGGAGAAAGTAAAATTCATAATTCATGTTTTAAATTCACATAAATCTAGAAGTGTGCTTAATATTTGTTTTAAATTTAATTTGTTAATGTGTTTATTCTTTAGTTTTTCCTTTGGGGGTTCACGTGCTCATGTGCTCAAATGGAGGAGCCGCCACTGTCTCAGAGACGTTGTATCATGAAACACTCAAATTTGGTACATCCCCTCATTAGTGTATGGGTGACATTTTACTAATTGGGAATGTTTTTGTACCGGAGTCGTATGCAAATTCAAAAAAAGTAACTTTTTGAAAATTAACGAGAGGAATTTTTTCTTAACGGAGTCATTTCCAACCTTATTTTGAACATTTTTTCAATTTACACTGCCCATTTATCTCTAACATATAATGAATTGAAGCCCGTTACTACCTTTCTGGAACACCCTGCATACATATATACATCTGAATAACGGTCAGCTGTTGGAGTATCCGCAAATGTGACCGTTCTTAGGAGGCGGCAATTGTTGCGAGATTTAATATTTTAAAAAAAAATCGTAGTAAACAAAGTTAACAATAGGGAAACGCTATTTTAGCTTCATTAAATCTCATTTATTTTGATTTACATTAAAATATTGTTTATTCGTGATTGCTTTTTTAATTCTTTGATGCACAAAACATTGTTTTATCCACGACACAAAATTATTGATATTTACAAAGCAAAATATGTCATTGAAAATGAAAACAATATGTATATTTATATATATGTGTGTGTGTGTGTAATAATAAAATAAACTTTTCTAATTTAATTTTATGTCATTTGAAAAAGCCTCCTTTAACCTCTGTTACTCTTAGTGTAAAGTTTGTTTCTCGGCCATACAAATATTACATTCAGCGACAATTTTTGGAGTTCCATAAGAAGTAAAATTGTTGAATTAACAGTATCTGCAGTTTTTTGCTGTTTCGTTGCTGCGTCCTTTAGGAACTCCTAAGTAAGCAAATATTTCTCATGTCTGGATTGACAATCTAGTTAACTAATTACGTTTGAGAGTAACGCCTTCGCGATCGTGCTGCGCCCTGCAGCCCCCCCCCCTGACGGGAGGCACGGGTGTTGTTATCTGGCTGGCGAATTCGAGAGCGAGCGTAGTTAAGCGAAGAGCACGGAGAGACGTTCGGAGAGCTCGGAGCTTTCGTACAGCCTGGCAATGTTAAAAAGCAAAGAAACGAATCCTGCGTGGAGCTAATAGGTCGCCGGCCTGAGTGTCTACCAGCCTTCTGTCCGAACTTTGAAATAAAATATTCAACCTAGAAGCTGGTGTGTGTAACTTCGACTCATTTTGAACAAGTCGGATTTGCGCTAAGGTAATTCGTAACTCATAGGTCATATACGATCTATATATATATATATATATATATCTAATTACCGATACAGCGGTAAAGTGGTTAAATAACAATTGGTAGTTAAATTATACTAGCATGTAATGACCTAGAAAAACTTGAATATGTGGTATGTTTTTCATACCACTATGCTCTAATTCTATAAAGAGTTATGGGAAATACGTTTTTCAAAGAAATTAAATAATAAAATTTGTAGTTTTATCCGTATAATTTATCATCTTTTTTGATCACAGCAAAATTTGGTACCGCTCGAAAGTTTCACGGAACATGTCTCTTGTAGCAGTGATAAATAAACTTTATTTACATTATTCACACTTTAGGTTGGAAAAAAATAAGATTGAAAAGCACATTTGAGTACCTGTTAAATTTTTTTTCATAATGCTGATGGGTGACCGTTGTACGGAATTCACTGTTCAGAGGTTAGCTCTAATGTTAATCTTAAGGAGCATGTTCGGTACCATTGATATGTGGCCGGCCTTCGGAAGTTTTTGCTGTTCAAAGGTGGACATTAAAGGAGGTTTCAATATATATATGTATATGGGAATCCACGTATGAGGCCGTCTAACTATTAGTAATGTTGTTAAAAGAAAGAAAGAATGAATGAATGAAAAATCGAACAATGAATATAAATCTATAAAACTAGTCTTCATATAAACAAATTTACGCACAGTGACGGAAAAAAAATAACCAACACAGAATACAATTTTCCAAAACAGAGAAGATTTTTTAAACATTTACGTCAGGGGATAAGGCAAAGAAACTGCAGAGATAGCAGCCTCATATATCAAATCACGTCTAGAGCTTTTTTGCTTTCTTTCTGATAGTTTTTTCACAATTCAGTAGCGCATGAGCAGGAAAGAAAACCTTTGATCAAAAACATCCGGAGGGAGTTCAAGTTCAAGCACACTTGAACCGAACCTAAAATTTTATTTTCGTTATACAAAGTTCCACCTATTGTACTCTGTAGCAGATATAGTCAAAGTATTAAACGGATATGAAAAAATTAGGAAAAATATGTTGTTTTCACTCCACAACAAGTTTAAAAAAGTTGCTTAACAAGAAGAGGAGACGATGTTGAAAGGGCTTAACCCAATACTGAACTCGGGTTTAACTTGTTTGCTATCATCACTGAAAATACGTAACTATGAAGATTCCTATCTGTAGCTTATATTGCTGAACAGGAACGTTAGTTAACCTCGTAAAATGTTGAACATTAAAAATAAGGTATTTTGAATCTCTAGAATTATTGCAAAACTTGGAGCAAATAATACAATTCAAAGAAATAATAAAATAAAAAATATCTAGAAGTATTGCAAAGCTTGGAGCAAATAATACAATTCAAAGAAATAAAAAGCAAAAAATTGCTTGTTTAATCTACTTTCCCACACAATGTTTTTAATAGATTAAACTTGATCAATATTATGCTACGTCAACTGAAGAGTTCGATAACAGTATTTAAGAATGGTATTACTGAACAAATACGAATGTCCCGCAAGAGATAAGTCTGCAATCGAGATTCCATAAAGTCAATGTGATAAATAAGCCCCCCCCCACCCGACCCCTTGCGCAGAGTAATATGAATAAAGAAGAAGAAAAAAGTGCACGCAAAATAATTTGTTTTCACTTTTTCTTACCTTTGCAGAATATTTGACTGAAACATAGTAAAATTTAAAACAATTTTATCACACAAATATTTCACAATTCAAGTTCCACTGGTCTCGATAAAATATCTGTTAGGGGGAAAAAGGGGGGGGGGTAGGTTATAAATGAATAGGAAATGTTTTGCACCATCGTCACCTGAATTCGAGTTTTATCAAATTCTACCAGAGATTTGCAACCACAGTTGCTAGACAAATCCCAAGGAAGTGCTTTTTGGGGTGAGAAGGGCGCAACTGTACACACGTCAAACACAAATAAAATAACTTTTATTCTGCAGTTTAAATCCAAAACTTTCCAAAATTTTATCGATTGTCGGTCAACCTCGAACTTCAAGCTTTATACAATATTTTTTGTGTCGAGACATTTTTTAAATTTCGTATAAGTGTGTATCTTCAGATTTTCTGCATGCAGGTATTATACAATATGATAAAAAAAAGAAATAAATTTCTATGAAATGCTGAATTTTTATTGAAATGTTGAAGTCTGTATAAAAGAATAAAGATTGGAGAAAATATTACACTTTATCTGATCATCCTTCAAGAAAAACTTTTCTCCCCAAATATTGTCATTTGATTTGAATACTGTACTAATAAGTAGAACGATCGCGAATAATAACAAAGGGCATCACGCCTCAGACAGTTGAGTTTTCAGAGGTCAGAATACAATGTATTGAGAGCTCTATTGTTCTGTGTTATTTTGTTGTGAAGCTTCCGTTTGTTTCTCGAAGTTTATTTTTGAAAGCTGCTTGTGAATTCTTCCTTGTTGTATGCTGAGGAGAAGTTATGAGTTCTGCACCAGAATTTCCACTGAGTTTTTAGACTGTGGAAGGATTTTATTGAATGCGAAATACAATACCTGAGAAACACTCGCTCGGCTGACGGTTGAAAAGAGAGTTATTGATTGTTAATTTCTGTGAACTGTGTCTGTGTGTCTAAGTAAAGATTGTCCGTTGAATTTCTAGAATCAATAAAATTTGTGTTTCGTCCTGATCAACTGGACTGTTTAGTAGAAATTTTCATATACACTGAACTTTTCAGCTACAAACCCGAAAACTAAGCAGAGTTTTCTGCAACACTGCAGACGTCGTGGATTAGCCGGCGTAGAGGAAACCTAAGAATTTACCGCTTTAAGAAGGCCATTACGACGTAATTTAGATACCTTAATAGATTTATGCCAAGTAATTTGGAGGAAGTGATATTGTCGAACATATTTAGAGCTAAATTACATTTAAAAGTACTCAAGATATTAATGAGACCAATTAGGACCAAATATGGATTAATTTGTAGAGCATTCAGTCTGTCAAAACAATTAAGAAAATTTAGCTACACCCGTCCCGTTTTTATTATACACATACAAATTTTCATTTTAAACAGAGGTTTTTTCAAAAATTCTTTTAACGCCTTTTATAATTATTAAGTATACATGTTCGATCAATGACTACTACATTCTTCTTATACATTGCATTAAATTCTAAAGTATACCAAAACGCTTGATATGGAATTACTAACATAACAGAAGCAAGAGACGCAAATTGCAATTAGCGCAAAAACCGTACCCAACAAAGACGCTCTTTATAACGTAGTTGGGGCTTATTAGATACTGAAATGTGGCATCAAGTGGCAAGGGCCGTAGCCTTAAAACTATTTCTGAGGTGGGATATGGAATAAGGCTTTTAAATAAACGGAATTTCTGCACAACATAAATCTAGTCTAAATAAAGAGAAAATTTCGGAAACGGGATATATCCAGATATCCCTTTTACGCGGCTATGTCCCTGACTGGTAGACCCAGTGGATTCAGAAACTACTCTGGGGAAGGAGGGGGGGGCGCAATGACCGAATACTAATTCAGAATCACGTGAAATAAGTAAGCCATCACTATCAGAAAGCTCATGATATCTAGTGTAAATATTTTCTCTCGATAGTGGGTCGGGAGAGAAGGCGTTGCCCCTAGGATTCCTCGACGCCTACCACTGGCCTAATTAGATACGGAAAATGAAAACCAAGCCCTCCCTAAAAACTTTTCGTCCCATCAGAAAAAAAGATCTTTTATAATACAGATCTTTTATTAGATCTTTTGTAAGCTATCTCTGGAGCACGGGCGCCCACACCTATGGAAAAGGAGAGGCCATGCCCCCCCCCCCTCCGCTGCCGTATTACCGTTATCAGTTTACGTACTGATATAACGTATAAGTGGCTCAATGCTAAAATTTAGTATCATTCTGAGGCAGGGCACTTGACCTGCCCCCCCCCCTCCTACAAACAATCATATGGGTGCCCAGCCCATGCTCTGGAGTTAGACTTCAGTTGGTTGGACTTCAGTTGGTTGACTTGGAGTTGGTTTAGAAAATCTCCCCAGTTACATTATAGTATACTATTTCTATCACAGCTTTATCATTTATTAGATAAAAAATTAAAAATAAATTTCATGGCAGAGATGATTATTTTCAGTCGGATTCACTTTTTTTTTTCGTGAGTTGAATGACATTTAAACAATAAGTAAGAAAGCAAAGAAAAAATTATAACACAATGCTGTTTTAATTAAATCCCAAGCACAAAAAGAAAAGTGTCTTTGACGTTTTTGTCTATCTGGTGTGGCACAGTACTTTCCAAACGGATGAGCCGATTTTAAAGATTTTGTTTTGTTTGAAAGCCGGTTTAATCGGAATGGCTCTAGCTATGTTTGAAAGTCTGAAAGTCTGTTCAGCCGTTTAATAAAATATATAAATTCAAAACTCTCGATGCATGAAGGCTCAAGCACCTGTCTGCAGGGACCAATTTTCAGAGATGGGGGCCATACGCAAAAGCTTCATTGTCCCCCCCCTTACGAAAACTTTCTTATACCTTACAAAGCGACTTTCATATCACACCATACAAAGAAGGGTGCTATAACAGCATAAAAATGATTATTGAATCAAGATGCAAAATGAAATGCAAATAATATTATGTAGGATAATAATGCTATTTCAATTATAAATATTTTTTCCGTCTTTAATTTCATTCTATATTTTTCAAGTAACATGTTCCACAATATTTTTGTATTTATTTTCCTAATGTTTATTTCTGAGCATTTATTATAGTGGGGCAGATCTTGACTTTGAGCCACTTTGGGAGCTACATTCCTTTTATATGCTCCGATATCAAATCATCTATGTGATTTCCTCAATAACAGCGTACATCATTACACAGGCCATGCCTAAATGATAAGTTTGCACTAAATAACTGCCAGGAAACTATACCGTTTCTCTCTATTCTGAAAAAAGTAAGGGCCGCTGTCAAAACTTGTTCGCCTATCTTCTCTTAAACCGTGGGGATTTGAATTTCGACTAAGGTGCCCACAGATTCGAAAAATTCCGAGGAACATGCTAAGCTGACATATTTCGAAAATTGAATTATTTTAGAAGATATTAATAAAAAAACTAAAAAAATAAACATAATGGTTGCCAGATTTGGCATTCATTCCTTTGCAACAAAGCGTTTCCAAGTATCTAGAATCGCGTGAAATGTACAAACATGAGTTAGAATTACGCCTATTTTACGCCAAAATAAAAACTATATGAAATAAGTAACTCAAAATGTGTTACACAAAGTTGGCAATTTTCAAATAGTAAGTTCGCTTAGACAACAGGAGTTTAGAATTAGCGATTATTCGTTTTTTCAAAACAGAATAACTAATATCTTGAAAATGAAAAATAATTAAAATGCAGATTATTTTAAAGCCGGTTCGGTCCAGCTGGATTATTGGCTACCAGTAGAAATATTTGGCGGCGTTAACTATGCCATTATAGTAGTTATAGTACACTTTGGATATTTGCTAGCGTGACGAGGTGGTATAATTCGTGGTGCTAAGTACGCCAATCTGCAAACGATTTTGTAAATGAAAATATGGATAACGGTTTTCCGGTAACCTTAAATGAACAGTAATTATAGGTCGTAAGCATGTGTAAGTCGCCAAATAATGAAAAGTTGCCATTGGTGGCAAGCTATCCTATCTGTTCCGTAGCTTTTATTAACTTTACATGTACGCAAGTCGCCAAATAATGAAAAATCGCCATGGGTGGCAACTTCGCAAGGTGTCCAATAGGTTTTACATAATTAAAAATACAGCTGAAACAGATGTGCTGATTTTATTACGCTTTAGCTCCTAATTAATATAACTTTTGAATGGCAACATTAAATATCATTGTGTTTCTGAGGAGTGCAAATAATTTTTCCAGCGATTATAAGCGGAGTCCGCACTCCAGGTGGAGTATAGCTCAGGACCCGTACAACACAAATTCCCATAACAAAACATCTTCCGTGTTATGAGGGGGAGGGGATCTACTGTAGTGTGAAGTTTAAATTTTTATGTGCCAATGAACATGCAAGAACCAAGCAATGTGTAGCTCAGTAACATTCTATCTGATCCAATCTTCGGGTTTGTTGAAATTATGTCTTTTTTACGAATAAGCTTTATTAGGGGCCGAAAGCCTCGTACGAAAAGCGAGCGTAGCGAGTCTGGGGGCCTTGGCCCCTAGTATCTAAGAAAAAAGGTGTGAATATAATGCTAGCGCTATAAACAGTAAAAGAGTAATTAATATTGCTATTATTTTTCAGAAAATTAGTCTCTGTCTCTTATTTTAAATTAAAATCAACATTTTGTAAAATTTTAAACTTAACACCCAGCAAATTTTTAAACTTAACGGGGTGCGCCTGGCCCCCTTTTTGTTGGCGGCCTGGGATCTTGACCCGAATGCCCTGCCGGAAACCAATCCCTGCTGTTTGTGGCATCATAGCTCCCAAACAGATGAGCCGATTGTATGCGGATTGTTTTGTTTGAAAGTTAGTTAAACTGGTATGTTTTTAGCTTTATTTGCTGTTTTGACTTTATAGGTTTGTCATATGACTAGTTAAACTACAAAGATTTCATAAACTGTTCATTCAACCCTTTATTACAATTACTAGCTGCGTGCCCGTTCTTCGCACGGTAGGAAACGAAAGTTTTCCATACATGTGCAATTCGAACTAATTCCAGTGATGTGGAATCTAAAAAAAAGCAAAATTTTTTTACTCTTGATTTAAAGTTTGCGTCATGAGTACTAACCTGGCATCATTGCAATATAATGACTCAAAAAACTACGCCAGTGCCATTTGCGATCAAAAAATTGAAAAGCTTAACGGTTTGCAGAGAACTCCTGACTTTCAAAATGTTTTATTTCTACATCATACTGTAGCTGTAGCATCAGTATGATGTAGCTGTTGTAGCTGTAGCATATGATATGCTGTTCAAGCTGTAGCATTAAATACCTCAGACACTACATGAAATTTACAACCGGTATTTTTAAATAGCTGCGCACCCGTTCTTCATTCGGGAAGAAGCGAATGTTTTACTAAAATCATATCTGCATGTGAGAAAACTGAAGTTCATTAAAAAAAAATATTCAAGTAATCTCCTCTGTTCAAATTACTGCGAAATATACTAACACAAATTAGAATTACTTATCGTTTAATTGGTTGCAAGACAACCCTTGGAAAAGGATAAACAGAACACTTTTAATTTCATGAAATATTTATTAACGTGGTATATTGTGATTTATTCATATTATCCTTACAAATCTACTAATACTACCTATTACGTATATATCAATACTATCTATCTTCGCTTCTCCCTATTCAAGGCTCGATTAAAAGAAACAGCTTATATTATTTGGTACCAATGGGATCTTTTTATTCTAAGGCGATTCTTTGCAATGTACGCATTTGCATAAACAACTATCATTTCACATAATGGTTGCCATTAAGGAAGCTCTCTCTATATATTTAATTTAAGTAGATTTTAGCCTATTGGCGGGCTAGAGGTTTAATGGCATAACGGCCAATGTAACTGACATTTGACAAATAAATAAATATATATTTAATTCATGCATAAATTTGTAAGATTTGCGTATTTAGCACCGCAAAACATTTCATCTCAACGTGGGGGAAAATATCCAAGCGGTGCCGTTTTAAATATCAATATAGCGATATCTTATAAATACTCCATGGTTCTGTCTCCTGAAAAACACCAAACTGTGTAATCTGGAGGAGCTATTTAGAATTGCTTTAATTGTGACAGAACGCAGTTGTAGAGTTTGCAAATTTCACGCATTTTTTAAATTTATGACGTCACTGTTTAGCTGCCGTAAAAGATATCCCAGTTGGTTGAGGGAGTTAATTCAGATATTTTGCGCAGTAGTTTTCAAACGGTATCTTATTAAAACTTACAAAGAGGTTGAAAAATTTTTTGCTTTATTAAGAACCCTATGGAGAAATGTAATCCAAAGTTAAAATAGAACTATACTCACAGCATGCATATGTTAGAAAACCTTAAACATTTTTAAATAAGCAACAGATTAAAATGCCACTAATAATAACAATCGTGAATTTCTTAGTTTATTTCTATAGAAAGTTTTAATCAAAATATCGCCTCCTTGTGTTAAAAAAAGAGCAGGGATAAATGCGTTAAAATTGTGGCGTAATTTTTACGTATCTTAAAATATTTGACGTCATAGATCCTCACTTGGGAATTGAAAATCCGGTACCCATTTAAAACCTTTGTAAAAAACCTTTTTTCTAATCCTTTCTGTGGCAACGCAACAAAATTATCTCGTGCCATGATTTATCAATGCAATGGTGTAAGCTATCCGCGTTGATGCTATTAAATTCTAAACATTAGGTTACATTAAAATTCGTAAAAAATCATCTAATTTACATAATTTTTTCGTTTTCATTTTAAAAGAAGGAGAAAAGAATGTTTAACGATTTGTCAAAATATCAAAAAGTTATGACGAATAAAATTCAAGATGCGACAGTTTTAAAATTATTTTACGAAAAAATCCGCCAAAACAGATGCTTAGTATAAAAATTCCTAAAAATCGGTAAATCATGTTACGCATTCAGGAACAAATTTGTTTTTAAAAGAAAATTTTCTCCTCTATCCGATGATATAAATGCCATTTTGCTGCGAGCGTAATTTCCGGCGTTATTACGAATTAGGTGAGAAAAAATGTCAAAAATCCCATAAAACATAAAAAAAAAAAAAAAAAAAAAAAAAATGGTCGAATTTTGAAAAAAATCGCTTCGAGGTGCACAACTTCATCTTTAGAACTTCCCGTGTACCAAATTTGGTGTTTCTAGGTGTAGCCGTAACGCTGCCAACCCCCCCCCCCCCCACCCACACACACACACACACACACACAGACATCTTCTTTTATAATAAGTAGAGATTTCAAATTTGCGCGCTTTAAGCTGAAAACAACTCTAAAACTCGGTGAAAATATTTATTTATACTTTGAGCACCCTGTAATTCGAATACGATAAAATTCCAAATTGGTCTTCAGGTATTATCGTGTTTTACATTTTAAAGGAAGAATTTTAGGGCTATAGTTTTCTTTTTTTTTTTTTTTTTTTCTTTTTTAGAAATGAAGAGAACGTTTTGGTCTGCAATACAGCGAACTTCAAAAAACTTTTTACTTGTGTACGCTTGCGTCAAAAAGAACCTATCTCTCAAGTTTCATGCTTCTGACTCTGAGCCCAGCGGTCATGGGAGTCGCCACAAAAATTTCTGACCCACCCTGGAAATACTAGCAGTCACTGGGCGAGGGGAGGGGGAAAGAAGTGATAAAATCGATCTGAAATAAAATTATTGGGATATATACATTTCGTGGTGGGAATATGAATTCGTCGTGAAAATTTGGATGGCCAATAAATCGGCAGAACTGCTTTTGTCCTCCCCGACGAAATGCGGCCTAGTTTCTAACGTCCTTTCCCATAAGAAAACGGAACGTGAAGCAGCGCCGGCATGGGATAAAGCTTGAGAGGTTGACAACCTCTCTCGGCTGGACTGCTGTGAAATTGTGTACGCAAATGAGAGGTCGAGCATGTAAAATCTGTTCGTGACTCCAACGTCCTACATGTTCAAACAATACCTCTGAGCCGATCCAGGTGCTAGGTCTCTTACCTGGTTTTTGCTTAACTCGACCTAAATCGGTCCCCGAGAACGTAGATTGGAAACCCCGAGCTAAATCGGTCTTCCACCCACTGGGGCTCATAAAATTGGAAGCCACACTCTTTGGATCATTACCGTTCTATATGGAAGATCTGGCTCCTTTCTGCGGTTGCTAGTGGGAGGGCATTAGTAACAACGACGAGTAGAGTGTATACCAACCTAATAAGCCATGCTGATTACCCAGATGAAGGACCTTACTTAAGATTTGGTGGCTACTGTTATCTACTACCAATTAAATCAAATTAAATTCAGTCAAATATATAATGCAACCCCTTTTTCTGTTTTTTTTTAAAGGCAAAGCACATTAGGACACTCTGCCAGAGGTAGGAAAGCCTTGAGCAGAGGACATACTAATCGGTTCTAACGTGTATTCAAGTGGAGAGAACCGCTCAAAACTCCTCACCGTTAGATCGACAGCCGTGCGGTAGGCCGGAACTCAGGAGCTCTACCACGATGTTATCGGAGAATAACAGTGACGGATAGTTCTCTCTCCCGGATAGTCGAATTCTTCGGATAAATGGCCGCGACCCTCCATTTGGTGCTAGCACGATGAGTGTCGAATAAAAGAAGTGAGCATTTTTGTACCTGCTAGGTCAATCTCGACACTGGGACCGATCAACCAATCAAAACGCACGGATTTCTCTCCTGTTTCTTAAAGAATCCATTGTCTTCAGAATTTCCGAGGGATAGGGAGAAATTGATCATTGAAGAAGTGTGCTTTTTAACAGGGAGGGTGAGTCAGCCTTGCCAGGGAAAGGGTTTCTTTTGTGGGAGTGCTTAACACTCCATAATACACACAATAAAACATCCATCCATCTTCTACTCTTCGTTATCGGAATGCAAGTTTTCACCTTCATCTGACGTGTCGGAAAAAAACAGCATTATTTCCGATAGTAAATACAACATTGGAACGTTTCCGACACCTTCGAAATAAGACACATCGGATATTTCTCGGATTGTGACGTCATGAGTCGGGAAGGCTTAATTTAGCCAGTACTGAAAGCTTTCCGATACTATCGTGGTAGAGCCCCTGGACTTTTCCACTTAAGCCTTTAACCGGTGTCCAGTGTCTTATTCAATCGACCATTGGTAGCTCTTTATGTTACTCAAAATTTTTTTACAAAACAAAACAACAAAATTATATAATTATACTACATTTCTTGAAAAGTTTTAATCCATTTTTTATGACAAGTAACAAGACAACACATGCCCCCCCCCCCACACACACACACAAAAAAAAAAGTGACATTAGTTAATCCACTCACTAGCACTTCCATGAAGAAGTGGGAAGCAGAGCAGGACAACAACAAAACAAAAAAAAAAGTGAAGCACAATCGGTACATTATATGTTAGAGTGATTAAATTACACAATGTTATACACACTTATTTCAAACGAGTGAAATTCGATTAGTCAGCGTGAATTTTGGATCCTTTCCGTACTTGAAACTGCACTTCTCCTTTAGGAGCGTTTTCCGATCACTGAGAGGAGCAAAATTTTCGGGGCGAACGTTATCAGTAGGGCCCGGATTTATATGCACAAAAAACTAGAGAAATATGCACATAAATATGCACGAAAATAGGCAAAAATATGCATAAACAAAATATGAAAAACTCAAAAATCTGCTCAAAAATAATGGAATATCCATTAACATATGCAAATTACATGTTTCCAAAAAAAAAAAAAAAAATTAAAAAAAAATACATACCTAATATAAACTATATCCAAAAAATAAGAATTATTTATTACATACAATAACTACATATTGCTTTAAGGGTTCAAACATTGGATTCACGGATTGGATGGTTCAAGATTGGTGATTTTCACGGAAAATACTCTTTAAATACAGAAAAAGACATTTCTACATCACATGACACAATCAGCGCGTATTTATAGCTTGATACATCTTTTATATTCAGTTCCTCAGAATTCGATAACTCTTCAAAGGAAGATTCTCCTTCAAAAATTGGCTTAATGATCCTGAGCTCTTTAAAGTCTGAATTTTTCCAGCCAGGGTAAGAAAGTTTTTCTTCTATCAGATCCAGTTTTGATCGCAGAACATCTTCAAATTTTTTCTCCAGAGTATCTGTATATTGAACTGATTGGGAAAG
Source organism: Cheiracanthium punctorium (assembly GCA_038373885.1). NCBI lineage: Eukaryota > Metazoa > Arthropoda > Arachnida > Araneae > Cheiracanthiidae > Cheiracanthium > Cheiracanthium punctorium. The sequence continues at coordinate 155,945 of JAWZYV010012133.1, forward strand.
TGTTAGTTTCTGAGATTCAAGAGCTAAAATTGTCTTTGGTAAAACAGAGAAATCCGCCGATATTACCACTATGTCATCTGTAGTAGATGATTGCATAAGTAGCTCTTGCGCAGTTTTTATCGATGCCGCTTCACTTGGATAAAGATAGCTACAAACAAACGTTTTGATCAAATCGAAATTATCATAGTAAAGTACTGCTTGGATCCATGTACCCCATCTTGTGATTACAGGTTCTGGGGAATGGGTATATCAAGCGAGGTTTTGAAAGCCTGTGAACGAGATGGAGCTTTCAGGGAAATTTTAGTTCAAGCAGGTTCAGGTTTGTATCAGCGCCTTCCGGAAAAGAGGGGAATTTGGAATTTTAGCTGAAAAAAACAGAAAAGCCTATGAAAATAAATTTAACGAGCATGCTTTTGTTAGCTAAATGCCAAAGAGTTAGATTTGTAAGCCAGTATATGCAGTTATATGCACAAAAGCCCAAAATATGCAGATATATGCGCGAAAGTCCAAAATATGCTGATAGTATTTTGTTAAACAGAAAGCGAGGTGTGGATTTCGTGGAAAAGGAGTACTTAAAGTGCATTTTTGCACTGTGGGTTCCGATGTAAAAAGGTCGAAACTATACCCGAAGAGCGTAATGTAATTCTTATGAGAGTCCTTGTAAAAGAACTACTAATTATGAAATATGCATGAAAGGTAGCCTATAATACTCAGGAATAGTGTAGCTCTCTATCAGTGAAAAAGTTTTAGAATCGGTTCAGTAGTTACAAAGATGCCCATAGAACGTAATGTATTAGAATAGTGTCGTCAAACTATTTCTTTTTTGCTATTCACACATGCTTCATTTCTCTCTGGACCTAATTCTAAAGCCGACGCTCACGAAGTCGTGGATAGAATCGAGTTTGTTGATAATCATTAGAAAAAAAAATAAAAATTTACTTCTTTAAATACGCTTGACAAGTAAATAATGGGGTGTAAAAATAAAATTATAGAACTATGTGGGTCAAATAAACTGATAAGAAACTTCAAATGATAAAAATATAATTCAGGCGAAGAATTTATCTTAAATATGAATGTTAGTACAAATAAGATTACAAGATAAAGTATGAAATCGGTCTGATTTTCTGTAAAGATGCTACGCATGTGTTGAAGTCTGCGACGGATTAATGCATTTTTTGTTTGTGTGTGTGTGTGTGAGGGGGCGGAGGTTAGTTGGAAGATTCACATACACAAACACATCCATTTAATGGAAGTAAAATAGGGTTTTTTAAATTGATTTTTTTTTCTTTTTTTTTTTTTTTACGAGAGGGCGATCGCCCTTTAATTCGTGCTTGTTCGAAATATGCTAGCAATAGGAAAAATCTTTTTTTTTTTTTTTCACAGAAATTTTACAGCGAGTTGTTGCAGTATGTCAAAATACATAAATTACTTTATTTCCGGAAAAGGGGCTGGTGACATTTTGTGTATATGATGCCTAATTTTTTTTAAAGGTCATATTTTCCAGGGGGGGTCAAGTGACTCCTTTGACCCCCTTGCTGATGTCCATGCCAGTGGTATGGCCCGAGGAACAATGGATCAGCCAATAAATAAACTTTATCTTTCTTTATATATTAGTACTGAAGATAATTTAAAGAACTGTCAAAACAAAGCTACGTGTTTCGAAAAGAGCAAGAGTTCAACAGTACTTTCTAGAGGAACGTATAACTTGCACAAACATGGCAGTCTGAAGACATCCTAGATTTACATAACATTATTTTTTTAGGTTATCGATAAGTAAATTTCGCACTTTATTACGAGCTCAGAAAGAAGATGAAAAAAGAAAAGTATATGCCTGGTAACAATAGTATTCGAGCTAAAGTGCAATAACGATAAAAAATTTATTCAGGTGCACTAAACCTCGTGTATATTTACCATCCACAAAATGAAGCGTTATATTTACGACCTGTAAAAATAGCATAACTTGTAAAACATAGCGATACGATGATATCCCTTTATAAGTAACCTTTTATGTGTGTTTTTTCACAAAGGTTTTATTAATGACTATGTCATTTTATCTCTCACCCACTTTATTGAAAATTGTCCCAAAAATGCGACATATATATTGAGTATTTTATATTATATTTAAATACGATTAGTTCACAACAGCTTTAATCTATTGTTACAATATTTCGTAAGCTGTAGAATATGCATCACATGTATATTTCTATAAATAGGTTACAATCAGAAAAATTTCAACAACTTAAGAAAATTGACGAGTATTGAATTGTTTATTTTTTTATTGTGCAATGTCTTATCCTCCTGAATTCTGTATCCATCAATAAACATTTATCTACTTAACTAAAACTGTGCTCGCGCACGCATTCTTTTTACTTCTTCTATAACTTTTTCCTTCTTGATGTTACCTTGTTATGTGATGTGCCTGTTTCTTCCGTTCTAATTTAATAAAGTAAATGTTATGTTAAAATCCCACGCTTATTATGTTTGTGCCATAACTATGCTAACATTTCTAAAAGGTTATGACACCAGATGGATTAATTTATTTATTTGCTGATTTTAACGTTCGTTTCAAGGCTGCATCATTCATCCTCAAAATGGCGACTGGAACTTGGCGAATTGAAACGCTGAATAAAGATAATTACGAAACATAAAACATGGACTCATAAAATTAAGGATGCATCAAGAATAACTTGTAAAAGGTGTAAACGCATCAGGCACTGGGCTAGCGAATGTGAAAGTGGAAAAAAGAATAATTTTAAACATAAGCCTAACAGCATGGGATTCTTATCCACTTTGAATGACTCGCCAATGCGGTTAACAGGCGAAAACAGCAACCCTACTCGATTAAAGCTCTCTCAACAATATCACATAACGAAAAGCAAAATTTTTGGTGTGCTAAGATAGATACTAAAAATTATATAAGTTACTTCAGTTATCATCGACCCACGTTTGCAATTGCAAGGAAAGATCAGGAAACCCTCCTACTTCCAGTCGATGAAATAAATGTAAAGGAAGAATAAAAGGAAAAGAAAAAGGGGTGAGATAAAATGACATAGTCAATTAATATCGTTTTAATATGGCAATAATGAAACTAAAACATTAGGGGGATTCAGAGGGGTCTTCCCCTGACGAGGCTCAAACAGCCGAGTATAACAATATATCTTTATTAATGACTATGTCACTTTATCTCTCAACACCCTTTATTGAAAAATGTGTCCCAAAAATGCGACATAAAAAGCGACATAATTTTTCATGTATTTAAATACTATTAGTTCACAACAGCCTTAATCTATTGTTACAATATTTCGTAAGCTGTAGAATATGCTTCACATGTATTTTTACATGTATTTAAATACTATTACTTCACAACAGCTTTAATCTATTGTTACAATATTTCGTAAGCTGTAGAATATGCATCACATGTATTTTTCTATAAATAGGTTACACTCATAAAAATTTCAACATAGGGTTACCAGGCGAAATACGCGAAAGATGAGCGATAAAATGACAAAGTGAATTAATATTGTTTTAATATGGCAATAATGAAACTAAAAAATTACGGGGGTTCAGGGGGATCTCCCCTTGACGAGGCTCGAACAGCCGAGTTTTTTTATTTTATCGTTTAACATCAGTATTTTGTGTGTTTTTTCAGTCACTTGTTTGTCTGTTCTACCGTTTAATTTGAATCCGTTAACACATCATATCACAGAAGATCGGATAATGGAAAAACAAACTTGAAAATTGTTACAGATAGCCCCCCCCCCCACAAAATAAGAGACTGTTTAACACTCCTCAAGAAAGTTGAAAAGCCCGACCACACTTAGCATTGGCTAATAGACCAACTGAATGATAAAATAAATTCTACAGCTTAACATTTAAATTCATGCATAAGCTTAAAACAGATATCACAAAGAGTTTATGCAGGGGATTTTTTTTTTTAATGCAGTTATTTATTGTCAGTAATCGTGCAAGTGAGGTAGTAAACATCTAGTAAACTCTTGAGCATTTTTCAAGGAAAAAGAAACACTGCATTTGGTTCCAAACAGGGTGAATTAAATGTCTCACTGCCGAATAACAATCACATGCAATATTGTTATTTGGCAGAGATAAAAGAGACAGCGATAAAAGAAAAAAGCTTTTTGGGCTTTTACACAAAGAACAATGCAAGGTCGATATAATAGATTGGATTATATATATATAATTTATTTAATTTCTTTCGGCGTCCTTCTGAAATCCATTTTACTGTAGTCAAATCTAAATAAAAATTGCGCACAGAATAGCCAGAGTAAATTTGATGAATATACAAAGAAAGCAAAATCAGAGCAGCTGATTTGACAGCAAATAAAATTAAAAAAAAAAAGAAATACTTTCAGATTTTAAATTAACATTATAATGTTGTATATTAAAAGTGTACAATTCAAGCTTCGGCCCTATTTGTTTTTCTGGTTCTATTATGCTAGAATGAGTAGCACAATCTACGTGTCGGCTCTATTTATTTTTCTTGGTTTAAGTATGTTGAAAAGTGTGTTATAATCCATGCGTCGGACCTATTTGTTTTCCTGGCTTTAGTATGAAAAGTATTAGAGATGAGTTCGGGCTCATTTTTTGAAGCCCGAGCCCGAAATTTCAGCTAATCTTATAAATAAAAATGAAATTCTGTTTGTTTGTTTGTTTGTTTATTTGTTTGTTTGTTTGTGGATTTGAGTTGTATACAAATCCACAAAAATGGACCTATCAGCCTGAAATTTTGCACAGATATGTAAAATAATATAGAATAAATGATAGTCCACTTTAAAACTTTGAAAGTCCACCCGTTCCCGGAATTTAAGAGATTTTTTATGTTCTCCACGCAAAAAGCTTTCCGTAATTGTAACCCCTGTAGTGAAAAAAGTGTGAAATAAGGATCGTGGTTGCCATGTGTGGCGATTTTGCCGAATAAAATGTTTTAAATTCTCAAAGTAAAAATAAAAGAATAATAATGATTTTTTTTTGTTAGTTTATATTCGTAAGGTTATTTTTTTTTTAAATTATAATATCGTGTGCATGGGAAATCGGAGCAGGAATGAAATGTTTTATACGCAAAACAATAAGAATTGAATATTTCCGAGGCTAATAGGTAATTTTTTTTAGTTTGGCGAAAAAATAAAATGGCTCAAATGCCGATTTTGAGAAAGTGAGTTCTAGCGGTTTGCACAGATTTCGGCTTGGCGCAATTTATTGAGAGCTTAAGGAAATAGATTTTTGAAAACAAGTGTAAAGGTTTTATTAGAATACAGCGTTAAATTTTAATGATCCGTGAAGAAATAATGCAGTTGTAAGGGATTTCAAGCGATCTATCTCCAGAATTCTCGCCAAATGAGTACATTGATTTAAGTTGGGGGAATTCCGCCAAATTTCAGAAAATTGAAATCTTCTCATTTACTACATCGGAGTAACGATGAATAAAACACGTTATAGTTGATAATTTAAAAAATTTCGGCTGTATTAAGGGATTCCACTTTTGAAATAAAGGCTTGCTTTACTTTTTCGCGGTCGAACCATTTCCCATATTGATTGCTGCTAAGTCAATGCTTCGAATGATTTCCTGAAAAAACGCTTGCACAATGGCGTATGTTGGCACTTTGGCGAGGCTTAGATTTGAAACTGGATTTTATTTGAGACTGGGATATATAATGACACTGGTTATAGATAAAAATGAATGTTGGTATGTGTGTATGAGGTTGAAAAACTCTAGCACCGTTGCACCATGAAATTTGGTTCACCTAAGTCTTTTATCATTGAGAAGCTTTTTATGCTATCCGTTTTCCTCTAACTTGCCACTAGGTGGCGCAGCAGAACGTCGAATTCTATTCCGTTTAGCCGTTTACTATGCGAATATCGTCCAACCAATTTCGATGAAATTTGGTACACGCGGATATTAGAACACGGAGAATATTTTTCACTATCCATTTTGCTGTAACTTGCCGCTAAATGGCGCTGCAACGCATCAACTTCTATACCGTTCGATCGACCGGCATAAAATTTCTTATACTTACACATTTCAGCACGAAGAATATATTCTAACTGTGTTCCTTTTGATGTTACTCACCACTAGATGCCACTACAATGCATTATTATTTTAACTCGCCACTAGATGACGCTGCAGCAGGCCAAATTCTTGGCCATTCAAACGGTCGCTATGAAAATCAGTATACATAGTTATTTGAACAATGAGAATATTTTGGTGTTATCCATTTTGCTATAACTCGCCACTTGACGGCACTGTAGGAAATCATTACTTTAATTAACCACTAGATCGCGCTGCAGTGCATCACTTTGACTGTGCAACTGATCGCTATGAAAATAGGTATACATAGATATTTGAACACAGGGAAGAGTTTGGCGCTATCCATTTTCCTATATAATTTGCCACTAGATGTCGCGTCAACACATGAACTTCACAGGGCTGTCCAGCCGATCGCCCTGAAATTTCGTATTCATCGATATCTGAATGCGAAGAATATTTCCGCCGTATCCGTTTTGGTAAAACTCGCCACTAGATTGCGCTACGCCGCATGACCTTCTGCACCGTACAAACGATTGCCTTGAAATTCGGTATGCATGGTTATTGAACACAATATAAAGCGATATCCATTTTGCTATATCTCTTTATTACAATAAATAGTAATCACCACAAATCGTAATATCAAAAAGTCCATTCATTCCCGTGCGAAGAACGGGTACTTCAGCTAGTGATAAATAAAATTCAATTAATTCATTGATAGAATACGATAAATTTTGCCGTTTGTGCAAATTATAGTTGCAAACTCTTAATGCACTTTCTAATTCTTTATATCCATGTTTATCAAATAATAACAATAATGTTTCAATTTAAAAAAAAATTCCGTTGAGTAGTCTCACCAGTGTTTAAACATTCGTATGTACTTAGACTATATTAGATACAGAAAAATACAAGTTATAAATCTCATATAGTGACATTAAAAAATGTTATATTTAAAACACGTCCAGAAAAGCGATTTTGCATAATAAATTTAAGAATTTGCATATAAGAATTTAGTTCATAGAAACAAAATTACTTTTAAAAAATATTTTATGATACGATATGAATATATACAATGCAAGCATTTAACTAAGAAAGACCGGCAAATAATGAGGCCAAAATTTCGAATTAACAGCATTTTAACACATATGCAAATGAAATAGCACAACACACCATTTAGTAAATTATGTAAAAAAAGGTAGCTTTTTACCCATCAATTATTTTTTTGAAAGTCCTAACATCATATCAGTACGTTTATTTTACCGATGAATCGCGTTTTAAAATCTGTTTCAAGGAGTATGCTCAATAAAGGAGACATTTTTCACGAGCCCGAGCCCGAACGCAATCATGAATTACAGGGGCCGAGCCCGGTTCGGGCCCGTACTCGGGCTGAGCCCGTCTCATCTCTAAAAAGTATATCATAATTCATTTGTCGGCCCAGTCTGATTTTCCGGTTTCGGTATGCTGGAAAGAGTATCACAATCCATTATCCCTGTTTCGGCTCTATTGGTATTTCTGGTTTCAGTATGTTGGTATTGTTTTAGGTAATTTTGTGTTATAGCAAGCTACACGAGGCATCTTCCTACAGAGAGGGGATGCCTTGTTTGGAGGACTTTTTAGGGGAATCTATGGGGTATTCACGCTACATCTGGAGAAAACCGACCAAAAGTCTAAACCATTAGATCAACAGCCAGGCGGTTGGCCCTAACGCGGGACCTTCAACCTTCATATTCACTCGGCCATGGTGGGGTCTTTCAGTATTTTGGAAAGTGTATCATAATCCATGCGTCGGTCCTATTTGTTTTTCTTGTTTCACTATCTTGAAAAGTATATAATAATTCACTTCTCGGCTCCAATTGTTATTCTGGTTCAATTATGTTGGAAAGTGCATCATAATCCAAGTTTGTTTATTTAAAGCAATTTGTCCATGCTTTACCAATTTCATCCGTCTAAAATTTATTTTTTTGGGAAGGGGAGGACAATGGGTAATTATTTTGATGCTAAATATACACTTGAACACCTCTCTTTTTAACAAGGCCGAATGGAAAGTGTTTATGATTTCAGTTCGTCTGTCTCATCAAATCTAAGTATTATACATTGCCAAATTTGGCGCAAAATCATTGTTTTCGAAAGTATTTTATAATCAATGTGTTCAACAAGCTTCGGCCTTGTGTTTGTACTTTAAACAGGGTTCTTGTTTGTACTTTAAAAGAATCCTTCGCTCACCTGTCGCTGCCACTCGCCTATGGATGGTGAGGACTTGGGTTAAATTTCAATCCTCCCCTGGATGTTTGTTCAAACATTGTGCTGTAAAAACTGTACTTTAAAGTAAAGATACACTAAGGAACAATTCCTAAAAAGAGCCATAAATCTCGATAGAACTCTCTCTCAAAGTTTTTCACAACTTTTCTGATATTTAATATTTAGCTCAGATATATTTTAAAACCTTTTAGAAAAATTTTCAACGGCGTCTTTGCCGAAAAGACGAATAAGCAAGTAAAAACGTTTGCAGAACAATTAAGAAAGAGAAAAAAAACTTACAAGGAAAATGTAGGACTATGCATGTAATACATTACGTGTATTTGAATAATAAGCAGTGGTATAACCTTCAAAGAAACATTCAGCCAACGCCTTCCAAACTGAAGGAAAAGGTTGGTGTGTAGGAACAATTAAGCTCTAATTGCGCTAGAACAAAACATGTTCAGCACTTGCACATCATTTTAACACACGGATTTTCCTTACCACAAGAACATCTTTGATCGAACTTCTGTCAGTTTTCCTAACAGAAATTCCAGACTAAAATCAAGTACGAATGACAAATTAACGAAGTGATAAATAAATGCATTAACATTAAAAGTGTGTAATAAAAATTTATAACTACAAATAACTTGAAAATACATTTCTTTTATACTTTCCATGAAATAATAGTTATGCTGCAAATTTAGCTTCAGCTTTACTCATGGGCGTCCATAGAAATTGTTTTAGGGGCCCATGACCAAAATATCGCCATTTGTCATCGTCCTTGGCGAGTTGTGGCGAAATGTCGCCAAATTTGGCGATAGTCAGTCATTGTTTGATCAACGCGCAAAATCTCGCCATTTGTCGCCGACCTTGGCGAGTTTTACCAAAATACCACCAAATTTGGCACCAAAAATTATTTTGTATTTTGCATAACTCAAACTTTTACCCTTAGAATTTTGAAATTTTGTATTTAGAACTATTGTAGCATCTAACTGTGCATCTTTTTTTTTTTTTTATTGCAATGCAATTGACTGGGTAATTTATTTACAGGGTCAGCCAAATGACTTTAAATACATTAAGGTGTATGGATACATTCAATTCATTGAAAATCTGTGGTCAATGACTACTTTGGCTATCCCCAAAATCTCGCAAACTTTCTCAAGCTTTTCGACTTTGGCGAAATACCGCCCAATTAAGTATCAGAAGGAAATCTTTCAAACTGAACCCAGATTCGCGATATCGGAAATATTTGGCTAGACATCGATAAACCTTACTATTATTGCAGTATCTTATCTGGCAAACAAAATATGTTTAGATGAAGTGGGCCGAAAATATTTTTGATTTACATAGACGTACAAGGAAGTGTCATGTGTTGTCCAAATCAGATTTTCCTCAAGTGAACTTAAAAAAAAAAAAAAAAAGTCGGGTTTTTTTTTCGGATTGGGCAAATTTATAGCAATTTTGTACATAGTTGAAGACGGTTTCAGTTTTTCGAGATTTTCTGTCTCTATAGACAGACTGTACAGAAAAATCTGACGGTTGTTCTTACCCCATAGAAGTGCTAAGATAATTTTTAATCCATTTTAATTTCGAAAGCTTCTTATGTGTAACAATTGTAACTGGAAGGCGAAGGATCAAAATAAGAAGCGAGCTGTTATTATACCTCTGGTAAACAGAATGGAAGACTTTTGAATTTTATTAATAACTAGCTGCGTGCCCGTTCTTGGCACAGTAGAAAACGAATATTTTCCCAAATATAATCGTACCTGTGCGAAAACAAAATCTAAAAAAAAAAAAAGTTCAAGTAGCCCCTTTGTTGAAACTACCGCGGGATATATTAACGCAACGTGGGATTATACATTAATTAGTTGTAAGACGATCACGCGCGTGGTTCAGATTGACGTATTTAGCACCGCAAAATATTTTATCTCGGCGTGGTGAAAAATATCCATCCTGTGCCAATATAAAAATTTACCTCCATGGTTGTCTCGTGTAAAACATCAAGCTGTATAACCTCGAGGAACTATTTAAAATAGCTCAAATTGCGAATAGGACGTTAAATTGTGTTGCAGAGTTTACAAATTTCACGCAACTTTTAATTTATGACGTCACGTTCTGACCCCGAGTAGTTGAGTCTGGTTATTTCTCGCAGCAGTTTTCAAAAGGAGTAATATTGAACCGTACGCCCTGTTGGAAAACTCTCACTTGCAACAGAAATTATTAAAGTTAATTTGAGAGATGTTGGGTTTATTCCTAGTTAATCGGTATTTTAAATATTTTCCGGAGCTATTTTGCTAATGATGTAACTTTTCTGCAAGAGCTTGCTAAGTTGCTGGAATTCAACAAAAAAAAAAAAGTATATCTAATATATTTACCGCCGAAAGTCGTCCAATCTTAGCGACATTTTGCACGAATTTTGGGAGCACATGCGACGACCGTCGTCAAACCGATAGCGAACACATGTATTATGTTAATTAGTATTTTTCACCTTTAGGCGACATTCAAATTTCGCAAGATTTAAAAAAACGCAAGTTTCCTTTCGTTATTATGGTGGTTGAAAATTCACAGTATTCAAAAATCGCCAAGGGTAGCTTGCGCATTAAACAAAATACTTTGTGTTTTTATAATAGTAAATTTTTACGTCAAAGCCTTTTAACTAAGGCTGGGATTCAGACTCTATTGACCGTCATAGAAACCAGTTTATTGACGGATTCTAGTTTTATATTGGTTTAAAAACTGGAATCGTCAATAAAACTGGTTTATAATGACGGTCAATAGAGGTCTGCATCCCAGCCCTAATTAGATTTCTAACTCATTTTTAAACTCATTACGTGAAAATGGCATCATTCTCAGTTGCGATATCTAACATGAATTAGTGAATGAAGAAGGTGGAAGTTCATTATTTCGCTGGTGGTGTAATTTTTCTAAAAGCTAGTTAACAAAATTAGGATTTCTAATGCATTTTTACACTCGCGACATCAAAATGAAGTCAATCTCACTTGAATTATTGAAGGTAATATATAAATAAATGTAACTTTGTCAACTATGCTCACTAATGTGCTAAAATCGGACATTTGAGTAGCTTTCTACCCTGAAAATTACGAAAAATCGTTAAAAAAATAGGGAACAGGTGGATTTTCAGAATTTTAAAGTTGACTACGGACTATTCTATGTCGTTTTACATATTTGTGCAAAACTTCAAGCCGATCGGTCGGACGGTGTGGGAGGAGTTCCCGGGCAAATAAACAGACAAACAAACTTTCACTTATAATAGATTCCGTGTGAGTTCCTTGATGAAAGGAATTTTCCGAATTTCAGATTTTAAGCAGGTTTTCAAAGCAATTAATTGTACATACAGATCAAATGACATGTCTTTACTGTATTTAGCAATCAATTTTCCAAGAGTTTCTCCAGATGTAACGCTTCCAACGTATTACTCAGGTCACAGAGGTTCTGAAATCTTAGCTTGTTAGTTTCAGAAATTAATATATCTAAATAAACAGTAATAGTAACACGTTGACTTTGAAGCACGAATCTGGGTCTGAACTTCTCTCATCTTCTGGATATCTCAGGGGGGAAAAAAAACTCTGTGTTACCTTTCATCTTTTTTTTTTTTGAAAGCAGTTGCCCCTCTCCCTCCCCCCCCCCCCCCACACACACACACTCTTTTGTTTGATCACATGAAATGAATGTTGATTTTTATTTTGCTCGGTCTATTCAAAAGATTAATTAATTTGTTACGATTGCTCAACTTAACAGTTTGAGTGAGATTGAGGATAACAATTTACGAATTTTTGAACACACACGTCGGAGCCCCTGTAGTTGGGGTCCCCTATATCACTGATACGGCGGTAGCTAAGTCTCTAGGGCCGGCCCTGTTTGCAGTGCCGGATGTTAGATTTTTCTGAGTTGGGGCAAAACATAAATTTGCCGTTCTCGATCCTTTAAGTTTCTTACACTTGAATTACCACCCGGGACAGAGATTCCGAGGTGGAGCATTCCTCGTAGGGCTTAATCTGCTGCCCTCGCTTATACCATTTTAAGTTTATTATACTTGATTTTGCCTCCCGAGGTAAGTACCCAGGGACTGCCGTTTTGTGGGATTTAAAAAAATATATAGTGGCAGAATCTTCCACTCTCACTCAAGTGACTCAAGTGATGCAACGTCACGACCATATATTTCACATCACGCGAATACCACTACTTCGAAACTGAAAATTGCTCCGAATAAAGATGCAAGAAAGTACTGAGTTTAAGACGAATTTCTTTTTAATTTCTTAAATAGTTAATTATTATTATTATTATTTTAAACACCCAAATACGTTGCTCCATAGAAGAATGCGAAGTTATTTGACTATATCAAGATTTGTAATTTGTACGTTTCTTAATTTGCTAAAATTTCGAACTTTTGCAAAATTGTCCTAAAATGTCTTACTATCCGAGTTAATTGAGAGAACTTCTTTATTTAATAATAAACAGGACCACTTTAAGAAAAAAAATCAGACTACTTTAAGACAATATTTCAGAAGTTCGGAATTGTATGTCCAGGATTCTTACGAACCCTGAATATTATTCATTTTTTGGTAAAGAAGAAATTTGGTATGTGAAACCAACACAGAAAATTTGACTTACACCTGAATCATCAGCGTAAACTGGCATGTAACATTTCGGGGGGGGGGATGTTTCCTATTCTGGAAGTATTTTCAAATAGGTTATATCTAGATTTTCTTGAATTTTAGGGGGGGGGAGGGAGAATTACCCCCTCTTTCCCTAGTTACGCCTAGGTTTGAACTTTTTTAAAATAAGGTATAAATTTGGAGAAAAAAAATAGTTTTTTAAAACTACTTGCAGACAAAAATCTCGTAAATTTCTAGAACACAAACGTTAAAAAAAAAATTCAACGTTTGCTGTTTTGAAAGAAACATCGGTCGTGAACTAGCCTCAGTTAAGTAAATTAGAGCTTCATCTTTTGCACCTCTAATATGATAATTCCACGACTCCACGACTCCAGCAGTTTAACATAAATGAATAAAATAGCGTATAGTCAGCCACTGAAGGTTAGGAAGTTAGCGGGAGAGCATAATAATATGTGAAGGCCAAAACCTTGAATGAAGCAATTCCAGCATACATTTTAGCGTCACGTTGATGAATACAGAATTTTCAAGTGAAACGTCTGTTTAATGATCTTCCCAAAGTGTCTGAAATTAAATTCAGTATCTGAAACGGTTAGTAACTGTTAAGCTGACGCACCGCAGTAACTCAAAAAAAAAAAAAAAAAAAAAATTCGATCTTTCGAAAAACATATATGGCTAAACATTTCGAAATCTTTTGAAGAGAACGCTACTGAAATTTGATTTTTAACACTTTTCATGAAGGTTGAAAAATGTTTAGGATTTCTGTTTGTCTGTCTGTCTGTTGTTCGTCCGTGCTCTAACTGTCGTAAAAATTAATCATTTAGTATTAAATTAATATATATTATTCCTATGTACTGTACCATGCATCCTTTTGAAAATTGTGTATGTCGTATTTATAAGAGCACCGAAAAGAATCCCAATAGATTACGCTCTATGCTATGCTACGGCTTTCTTTAAAGCGTATTTTAGACATACTCGGCTCCTTCAAACAAAATAAAATTGATATACGATATTAAGGATTGCAAATAAAGATCTCCATCAAAAACCGTGTATATAAAGTTCTTTTACAGGAACACCCAATTAGGGATGGACGGGAGACGAGACAGAGATTTACAGCTTTTTTGCGAGACGAGACAAACATTTTTAACATTATGATATAGGGATTTTTGCGAGACGAGACAAGCTTTTCGGCTGTTTTGCGAGACGCGAGACGCCAATTTTTCGTCTCGCGTCCATCCCTACACCCAATATGCAATACATTATGGTGTATCGGTGGTCATTTCTTAAAACGTATTTCAGAGATATTCGATTGTTTCAAATAAAACAAAACTGATGTATGTTACCATATTAGCCCAAATATAAGGCGATTTTTATTTATTTTTTTTGACTGAGCATTCCCCGTTAAAAACCTGATTCACGCTAAATTCGAGGTCCAAATATAGGATTTTTCTAATTATCCTGATGAAAAATTTCGTAGTCGCGCGATATTCAGGCTAATACAGTATTAAAATTTATGAAACAAATAGTCTGCAGCATTTCCAGTTCTTCCACAGAAGCATTCAAGAGTTCCAATACATTGCGGTCCAGCAGTTTAGCGACATGAATCAATTTCAAGCAGTGGAGTAGCGAGAAATTTTTCATGGGAGGGGGGGGGGTGAGGGTTACGACTAACGCAATTCATATATATATATATATATATATATATATATATATTATATATATATATATATATATATATATATATATCTGTGGGATCAGGTGAGTCACTGACTCCAATAAACTCACTGGTTTTATTTAAAACGAGACATTCCACGATCTTAAAATGCATTGCAAAAGGTTGCACGCGCAAAATTTATTAACTACGTGAAAATATAAAGAGTGTTGTTGTTCTATAGATTTTGAGTGTGTGAATAGCATAAGTGCAGTGTATTAGCCAAAAGGGCTTGTTTGATGATTAAAAAGTATTTTTTTTTATTAGTTTATTTATTTGATTGTAATCAGCGTTCAGCTTCCTACACACACACACACACACACATATATATATATATGAAGTGTCAGATATTCCGGTAAAGTTTCAGAGTTAAGACGGGTAAAATGGTTTATTGAACATTAAGTTACAATATAGAGTGAGAAGAGGGGAGGGGAGACGGGTACGAAAATCCGAGTGGATTAATTAAGCAGTTCTAGTGGCAGAAGTCTCTCGATTTTCGAGGTGCGAGCGTATTTACGCTCACCATACCACGTGGGTTGCTAAAACATAACTACGCCTCTCTCTTATCTCTAATCGAATTACATACATTTATGAACATGACCTGCATCCGGGGTTACAAAGGCGTGGGAACACGTGTACACTCCAAAGAACCTAGAATCGACGACCTGGTGTCTGGCAATTAACCAAAGAAATAAAACATAGCTCCAGAGCGCGCGTGGCAAATATGACAGGAAAACAAAAATTACAGTGAAAGTACCCGCTTAAACAATACCCAAACTACCTCTTTTTATACATTATATATATATATATGTGTGTGTGTGTGTGTGTGTGTGTGCATAGGCGTAGAGTTATATGGGCCCGTGGGCTCGAGCCCCCCCAATAAATTGTGAATAGGGGCTGAGCCCACCCAATAATTTACCACTTAATACAGAAAACTAATTTATACTAACATAAAAAAAGTATTCATGCCATTTACAAACGTTTAAAAAAAACCTTTACTTGTACTTTAAAAAATTTTCTTTTGATTTCAATCATGATTTAGTATTCACTGTGACGCCACGTAACACGCAATGTTACTATAAGCAGCCCTCGCCAGGGTCTGGTTCATTAAAATCAGATTATGCATTGTAAAGTATGAAATGAAGAAAAGTTCAGATGTGTCTAAAATGCACTATCTCATCGAAAATGTTTTTCTCCTCCTTTGGATTTTTTACTTTGCTACTATTTTTAACTTATAACATGGTAGGAAGATACTAACATGGATACTTACCTTACATAGGTGCAGAATTCTATGGACCCATAGAGCTCGAGCGCCTCCAATAATTTACACTTATATATAGTAAGTCATAGCTGCCAACAACTACGGAATATAATTAACCACTTTTTGTTAACAGTATATTTTTTACTTATTTTTTTCAAATATAGTAACGAGCTCGAGCGCGCAGCACAAAAATTTTACTATATTTTAAGCCGAAAAATCATGTAGAAAAAGGGGTTAATTATATTCCGTAGTAGTTGGCAGCTATGAGTAAGTTATATGTACGTGAATCAGTGGCGTAGCCAGAAATTTTTCATGGGGGGGGGTTACGACTTCTGCAACTCACATATATGTATACGGGTGTAGGATAAGGGAGTGAAGAATATACATTTTGTGTGGCAAAAAATTCCTCATGGGGGGTGGTTATGACCCCCCTACCCCCCCCCTTGGCTACGCCACTGACGTGAATATGTTTGGTTGTGGGGCCCAGCCCCCCCAATAATTTTGAAAACTTTACGCTTATGTATGTGTGTGTGTGTGAGAATTTGGGCACTACGGGAGTTCTGTGTAGTCGTGAACTAGAGAGAGAGGTATCGCGAGGGTGTTGAGGTCTCCTGGCGTTGGGTATTAGGCGGCTTGGGACTCTGGATTAGAGTCGCCATTGCGGAATCCGGGCCGGATGGGTTGCGTCGGCCGATCGTCGCTGGCCGGGAGCGATCGTGAAAATCCTTGGGCACGCTTTACGGCGGCCGTTGGATGAAAGGAGTCGGAGTTTAATTGCGATTACATAATTTTATTGGACATCTTTCTTAGGCAGCTGCGTCACGCGAAAAATCTTCTCCTGATCTGTTGCAGGTGCTTTTAAAACCTTTTTACGTTGTATCACATGGCCAAAAAGGATTGCAATTATTCGCCAAGAGATAAATCTGGGCAGAGGTTTTCCCAGGGTTTATTACTTTTAAGACGCCTATATGGCTGGCTGCCGGGACCGTCTACAAAATTACAAAGGAGTAGCAAGGGACCGTGTATTAATTGCAGTTTTTGAACGCGGATTTCTTTGTTCCAAATGAATTAAACTGCGTAGTTCCAGAAATATGGGATTTTCATGGGCTTTTGACTTGTAATGTTACATGAAGGGTCCGCCGACGGCCGCTTCTCGACCAAAAAGTGCAATCTACGGGCTGCCCGTCTCCAGCAGGGCCGGACTGGCCCATCGGGCGGTCGGGCGATCGCCCGATGGTCTGGTGGTCGAATGGGCCGGTGCTCTATAGAAGCAGAGGGCCTAAACTCGCAATTTCGCAACGCAACATTTGAAAGGTGGGGGACTATGTATGTTTTATGCTGAATAATGGCTCCGGTATCTAAACTAGATAAAGATTAAAATTTATATGAGCTTTATAAAACATTTTTAAAACACACATTGGGACAAGCAGGGTACAATACAAAAGCAAAAAAACTAGCACCGGCTCGAAACGGAAGCTCGGGGCCGACGCGACGATCCCCACTTCCTTAGAATAGAGAATTGAAAAAGCCTGACGTATCTAAAAATTGTAAACATTACTGTCTATGCACCTTTATATACACTTAGGTCATAATGACTCAAAACTATCTTAAAAGTACCTGTCAGGGTAAGAAAATGTGTTTAAAAAAAAAAGAACATTAGCACACCCATATTCGTGTGAAAAAATGAAATAAATAGACGATAACTCTAAATTTACAATTTTTTTTCCGTGTGCGTGTTTGACGTTATATGCTGTATTTTAATTTAGTTGAAACGTAATGTATTATTAGTGATGTTAGTAAAACAAAACAAAAGAATGTTCAAAGCTTTCTTTTGCGTATAGAGAAATTTTTAATTACCATTTCTAGACGGCCCCATCCGTGGCCGAGCACATAGCGCCTTCAATTAGGAGATGGAAGTTACCTGATTCAAGCCCAAGACACGTCCGCCAACATAACCGTTCGGAGTTTTCCGTGGTTTTATTCGAAACTTAGAGTAAATTTGGGTTAAGACCACTTAGAAAGACTGCCAAGGAGGGCACCCCCGATCGGTCTATACCTCTAGTGTAGATAAATGGCCGTAATACCACAAAAATAAATCTAGATTAATTATGACCCGTTGAAAAAAGAAGAAACAGAATTTGCTGCAGGTGTTAAAAATACTTCAAAACGTTATTTTAAAATTAGCTGAGTCCAATATTTCTTCTTTTCCCCACAGAGTCTGTGGAAAGAAAAGCCAAATAAATACAAAACACGAATTTTGCATTGGCTGTCATATGCTTAAACAGAAAATTAGTTAAGTGATTTCAATTTTGCCTATAATTGTGTAAATTATTGGAGGGGCTCGTGCGCCATCTATATGTTCCCGTATAACTCTAGGCCTGTAATCTGAGCATCTAAGACAAGTTCCTTAACTAAAACGCCAACAGCCTCCATTAAGTGAGTGGGCGCGAGGACTAACTGGTCAATCTTTCTTTTAATTTTTAACTAATTTTCGTTAACTATTAATGATTATTTTAAATCTTAAAGAATCTTACCCAATTCATTTAAAAATGGATTATACATAGATACATATCGTAAGACCTGATAAAGTTAAAATAAGCTCATCAAATTTGAAATAAACTGAAATGCTAAAATTTTTTATTTGGCTAAAATTTAAAATTCCACTCAATTCTTCAATTTCTGCATAATCTAATTTCTGGTACCTTATCATAGCAATAAACCAGTTTTAAAAGTGTATTTATATAAAAGTGTAGTCTATTTCGAATTTTTGATTGTACAATTGTACAAAAGATAAGGTTGAAAAAAATATTTCTATAGCAGCATTGCTTGCTGGACGAAGAGGAGGTGTACAAGTAATTTGGATGTGTACAGGTAGTGAGCAAAAATCATTAGAAATTTCACAAATTTTCGACACACTTTTCATCATTTATCAGCCTTGACAGTTATGACTATTTTTTCTATAAAATAGATATGGGAATTGGGTCTTCTTCTTTTAATTCAGAATTAATACCTCATGTTATAAAGTCAGACTTAGTTTCTCTTAACCACGCTTCCCTTCATTCTTATAATTTAAATATTCACATCTGTACTTTAAGTGTAGTAAATATACTACAAGATGACACGGCAGAATGGCTTTTTCAAATCTCGACTTTAGAGAATAATGAAGTTTCAAAATTTTAGATAGAAATTCACGCCATTACATGGCACACACCTACTATGATAGCTGAATGATTTTGTATTCTTTCAATCCAGAGTTAATACCGCATGTTATAAAGTCAGAATTAGTTTCTCTTAACCATGCTTCCCTTCATTCTTATAATTTAAATATTCACATCTATACTTCGGGTGTAGTAAATATACTAACAAGGTGACATGGCAGAATGGCTTGTTCAAATTTCTACTTTTGAGAATTTCTACTTTGAGGTTTTAAATTCTTAGAGAGATACACACCATTACATGGCGCGCATCTGCTATGAGAGCTGAATGGTTTTGTATAGTGTCCAAGGCAATTGATACTGTTTTATAAGGTCTTTTACCAGTCTTTGAAAATTGAAATCCTGAATACGATTCACAATGTTTGGATCCATTTCTTCATAGTGTTCATTAGCCATTTCTAAATGCTATTTCATTATTGTTTACTTTTTTCATTAGCAATTATGGTTTACTTTTAATTCTGAGTTCGTGACTTTGATTCGAAGTAGGTTAAATAGTAGACAATTAAATTAAATGAAGTTATTACACGATTTCTTTACCCAACTAAAGTTTTACTTTACCTTCATAATCTTCTTATCAATATTTAACTTCAAATTTTCCCAACAGAGAGAGTATTTAAGATCTGTATGTTTATGTATTTTTCTCATTAAATGAAATCAATCTATGTGCCTATCAGTTTATTAATTAAAAATATTTGACAGACTTAAAATAATGACAATAACTTTGAACAGTAATCATAGTTTCTGAATATAACTACTTCTAAGTATCTAATGATAAAAATGTAAATTGAGAATTTAAAGCATGCTAAAATAATTTAATTGTATTTAATTAGCTAAAACATTTTAATTAAACTCAGATAAACGAATGTAATAATTCTTAGTTCACTAAGTAATGTACCGAAACATGCACCTTTACAATATGTTATATTTAATAATTGCGTGCTAAATTTGAGTAATTTTATTTTTGCCATTTTTTTCCCACTTTCCTGATTTTCATCAGTTTTTGCCACTGTCGTAGCAAAAGTATGCAGGAAAGTTGCCCAACTATGTTTACAAATAAATAAATAAATAAAATAAAAGCCACATTCACACCTAACCAGAATACTATGATCATTTAATATTTAAGTTTAACTACGGCCACCTTCGGCTCATTTGCTATATATTTTTGTAAATATGTGTATTATGTTTCACATTCTTTTATTAACTGAATTAACTTTATAGAACGAATTTAAAATGTTATGTATGTATGTATTGTTCGTTTAGTTTTTAGTATGGTTTTATTGTTTGGTGGTCAATTAAATAATTAAAAAATATTACATTGAAAACTCGGTATTATTTTATTTCATTCTCATTATCAAGTTATGTTAGGCATAGGCGCATCCATGAAGGAGGCTAAACACTAAAGGGTCTGATCACTCCTCCTTCCAAAGTTAAAAATCAAAATGAAATTTTCTTCAAAGTCTTCAGAGACTTTGAATTATTGAATTAAAATATTTTAAAGTTGTCTTTGAAAGAAACTTTAATAAAAAATATTGGGTATTTAATACATTTTTCTCTAATAATGCCATATGCAAATGAACTCGATTTTAAAGTCATTGAAGGGAACAGATAACTTAGGACGCTATAAGCGAGTGCGTTGTAAGCGAGGTTCGCACTTTAGGCGTGTGATTGAACCTATAGATAATATCTTAACTTTATAAGAGAGTTCATTATATCAGAATTCTGCTATATTTGTGCATCCTCTCCCCCCCCCCAGCTAAACTAATATCCTACATGGCCCGCATGATGTTAGGGGGCCGGTCTGGTCGAATCGCCCGGGCCGTTTCAGCGGTCCAGTCCGGCCCTGGTCTCCAGCGACCAGCTGTTCTGCCAACGTCTGCCAACGTTCTGCCAACGGCTGCCGACCAGCTGTTCTGCCATGTGCAACCTACGGACCACTTGCTTTCGGCGACCAGCTGAACGAAAGCTCAATAGTTTGTCCGAAATCGTATATTTCTTTAGTCGGAATAATCCCTAGCCTTTTCGATGAGAGCTGCGACAGGCCAAAATCTAGCCGGGTCGCCGTTCCCTTCCTGATCGACCTGGCAGTTCGCCCGGGGCTATCGCTAAGCAACGGGCCTGCTTATGAGTTGCCATCGCTAAAAAGGAGTTTATCATTGAGGCCTGTTTTCCCCCAGTTACAGTATTCTATTTTATTATTCTAAGTATTATAAATGTTATATTATTTTATTATTTTAAAACAATTTTTTATACTTTTGTCGTACTAAAGAACTTTAGATGTAGGTCATCGTTTTGTGAATCTTGCGCCATTTTCTTTCATGAAAATTTATCCTAAAATTCGAACATTTTGCTCTGAATGTAAAGGTAAGTGAACGCTTATAATGTATTTAGAAATTCTAAAAATATGTATGTAAATCATGTTTAGTGAATAATTACTCATGTGCTATTTATAAATAAATTATTTTAATCAGAAATCGTATTACTTGAGTAGTTTTTATTCTTGTAAATAAGTATGACGTTGTGATACTATTTAGACAATTTAATTTTGCCAGTTGAAAATGTTATTTATCAGTTACATATGCCTTGATTATGTGATTAAGACTTACATCTGGTACAGTGCAGAAATACAGTAAATTATAAATTATTGATTTTTGCCCGTTTATACAGAAACTTCAAATGTAGTTAATATTTTGTACAAGCGTTCATTATGCTTGTTCAATTCCTAAGTTCCATTGAGAAAGCGACAAAAGAATAATATATACTACATGAAATGTCTTTATTAAAGAATAATTAATTCGGGGATCGCGCTATAGAGCGTATTTTATCAATTTTCTCCAATATACAGGATATCCCGAAAACACTGAAATGCGCTTTAATACATCATTTGTTAAAGATTAATCTTGAATTGTTTAAAATAACGTAGGAAATACGACTACGTTCATGAAATATTCATTATAAAAATGTCTTTCTCATTTGTGTATTTAGTTACTTTAAAGTATATTAAATATCCACTTGTGAAACTAAAATAAGCAATCGTGAATCATGAGAGTAAGCGCTACTTTGTTTTTCCTTCAAATTATATGCATCTGTTTTCTTTATGTAAATATGTATCATAGCAAACAAATTAATCATGAGTTCGGACTTGAATTAGTAACACAATTACTACTTAAAAACTACATTAAATAACGTTTGAAAGCACTGGGAAGCTTGAGAAATGCCTGATGTATACGTGAAGACTCGAGCATCCGTAGGCCTCTTTGGATGGCTCATCAAAATACAAGCGCAGGCCCGTTACTAATTGCGAAGACCCCGAAAGGCCCAATCAGAATTTATTTCACTCGTGTCGGGTCTCTGACGGAGTATAGGGTCTCTAAACATTACATCCCCCCTCTCCACCTCCACACGACTCGGGAGAAGGGATAGATCTTCGAACGAGGTGCTGGGGAAGGAATGGATCTTCCTTTCCGGAACACATTGAAATCATTATACGGATTTTACTAATTGATTTTTTTACTGACCAAAGAATTATGCTAGCCAGAGGTTCCCAAACTGGGTGCCGCGGCACCCTAGGGTGCCACGAGAGTATGTCAGGTGTGCCGTTGAGATAATCAAGAAAAGTGTTTTGGTGGAGTATAATCAAATAATTTCATCTGAACTGGTATCCCCAAGAAAGTGAGCCAAGCCGATCACTAAGTGGTCTCAAACAAAATATTTCAGTCAAGTTCAAGACTGTCCTGTAGCCTCTCTTTTATAGGAACTCCCTGAAATGGGGTATTGTCAAAATTCTATATCCCTTTCCAAGAGAGTACATTCTTGATAGTTAGCCCTATAAACGAACGAACAAAAAATAACGTAAAATGCACCCAAACTGCTTCATTCTAACCTTCATATTCATATTAATTTAAAGGAAATCTGCCACGAAAGTTTTTAGCCTGAAAAGGGTGCCGTGAAATGTTTTTAGCCTGACAAGGGTGCCGCGAAATGCTTTTAGCCTGACAAGGGTGCCACGGGGGAAAAAAGTTTGGGAACTCCAGTGCTAGACGCTTGATTTTATTTTTAAACGAAAGCTGAAGTGTTTGGCAGTAACCGTATATTTTTTTAGCCCAAATAATCCAAAGCTTTTTCGATGCGAGCTGCGAGAGGTGAAAATCTTAAAAAACGCCGGAATCATTTTTAATTTTTTTTAAATCGGGAAATGCGGCTAATTCTAAAATGATGGTCTCGTTGGAAAGAAAACTGTTTCCTCTTTCCAAATTTCTATTTCCTTTTTATATCGGGTAATTATTTTTTATTTCCAACGATCGGGAACCATCTTTTTCGGAGGACAAAGAGAAAAAAAACGGTCAAAAATGGCGTAAAATATAAAATAATTCAAAACTAATCAAAAAATTTAAAAAATACGTCCGAGATTCATATTCCCGATCCCTGGGAGCCCCATGCAAAGTGGTGCAATTCTGCCGGATGGTTAGTCTGTCACGCGAACGACACACACACACACACACAGAGACACTCTTTATTATAGGTATAGATAAGATATACAGCTCTTTTGAGGCTATCCCCAATATTTCGTCCAAGTTTGACAACGATACATCGCCAAATTTCGCGTAAAGACTATTATGATGAAGAGTGTTTTATAGTCGATGCGTTTGGAATGATGTATCTCTCTTGTTCTTGTTGAAGCGACATTGGTAAACAAACATACTGTTGCAGAAAACTCTGCTTAGCTTTTGGTTTCATTGTTTGAAAGTCCAGTGTATGTGGTAGGTTCTAATAAATAGTCCATTTGTGAGGATGCAACACAAATTTTATTACTTCTATATTTTCGTCGAACAATCTGTTGTTCAAAATTCACAGGCATTAAAAGCCACAGGGATGTTAACTCCAACACTCGATTTGGGAGCACCTCGGGAGCAGAAAAATTCCATTTGGGAGCAGAAAAATTCTATTTAGGAGCAGAAAAATTCCATTTGGGAGCATCTCGGGAGCACAAAAAAATAGTTTCCGAGAGAAAAACTAAGATTCGAGATCAGAATTAACATGATTTTGGAGCATAAAATTGAAGATTAAGGAACACAATAAATGCATACAAGAAAAGCAAAGTTTGCGAGCAAACACCATTTGCTAAAAGCAAAACACTATTTGAAAGCACTTTAGGAAAGCTGTGGAAAAAAAAGGGTGTATACAGGCTATGCTATCAGCAACTTGGTAAAAACAATACATATCAGGAGTCAGCAACCTTTCTGTGGTTAAGTCATTTTTTTCCTACTCAAGAACCCTGAGTATGATTTGTATGCGGCTTGTGAGCCACAGGTTGCCAATCCCTGTCCCTTTTTTTTTTCTTTTTCAGAATTATTTAGGGAATCTTCCTCTCGAAAAAGAGAGCACAAATAAAATGAAAACTAAATTTTAAAACAAAAGCTTCTATCTCATTCTTTGGTTCTATTACAAATCACAAGTAGTACTAAATGGAGATTTTTGAAAACCTAAATATTATACCTCTTATACAACAACACGTAATTGGTAAGCAGTATCGAAAACAAAATAAATTTGATGGTTAGAATAATTAAATGTGTGTACTTTTAATAGAATATGCTTTTGTATCAGTAATTTAACCTCATCTAATATTTACATATTCATCTATAATACTTGAACACAATATACAAAGCAAATGTAAACAAAAAATATTTAATGACTGTTGAGAGAAATTAAGAATTATGGGAAGTTAAAAATTAAGATTATGAGAAATGAATAATGAGCAGCGCCGCCCCTTACGGTTGTGCAGGTTGTGCGTCGCACAAGGGCGCCTCGGTGCTAGGGGCGCCAAACGGAGGCAAGCTGACAAGAAATTTTGTATATGAAGCTAATATTGTTAAGCTGCGATTTTCGGGATTCTATTTTCATATTATATCACTGAAAATGGGGCTTTATGTCCTAAACACAATTATTTTTAGTAGTGCCGTAGCTAGAGGTTTGGCGGGACTCATTGGCGGCCCGACACGGTAAGCGAGGTAAGCATAGGATCGGGGCGCCATATTCGAAGGGACGCCATTTCGAACTCAAAAACGGGAGAACTTGATCAAGAGCATAAAAGGTGGCGCCTTTTTTACTTTTGCAGGGGTTCGGCATGTACCCTAGGGCCACTCCTGGCGGGATTGGTCCCTGTCGGGGCGCAGGCACGAAATTGAACACTTAGATCAGCTGGATCAGAAAAAGTGTGGGTAGAGTTTCACTGCTTTATGTTTTATGTATTTATTTATTTATTCTTTTTTTCAAAATACCACATCTGTAAGAAGAATAGGTAGGATTTTGTTAAGTACAATAATTATGAGGGAGTGAAAAATTGTTAGTAAAGTTGTTCAAGAAGTAGTAGAAGGGGGCGCAATTTGGAGTGTTCTGCCAGGGGTGCAGAACCACCTATCTACCCTGCTGGTTTTTATCCCTGAAAAAGATGGTTTTCTATATACTCTCGACCAGCGTCGCAACTGGAGATTGCGTCACCCGGGACAAACCTCAATTTTGCTCCCTCTTCTTACAATTTTCGTTCTTACGGCGTCCGGAGCATGCGCCCCGTTTGCCATACCTGGATTTGAATACCGTCCTCCTTGGAAAATATTCTGCCGAAGCCCATGGGTTCCGCACATGAATTATTTTATTTTAATGAAATGAAGTACTGCAACATTTTTTTTTCTATTAAAAAAAAAAGAAGCAAAATGTGTGAACTGGAATGAACACTTTACAAAGAACAGGCTTAGAAGGCGCAAACCTGTTAGATATATAAGTTCATGTATGAAATCAAGGCACATTCAAAAATTTACAGACAATTTTTTTTCCATGGAGCTTCCCAGTCTACCTACTTCAAATAATTGCAAAACTGCTTTCATTACTGGATCACAATACTGTAGGTTTACTAATACTACTGGTCAAGGTTTATGTGATTTCATACAGACATACATTAATTCACAGAACATCAATATTTTAGATTTAAGAGGCCAAAGTCCATGACAACGGCGCAAATATGAAAGGAAAGCATAAAGGACAACAACAAAAAGTCAAAGAAATAAATCCACGGTCTTTTTTTATTCCATGAGCTGCGCATACACTAAACCTGGCTGTTAATGATGCAGCAAAAGTGACATTTGAAACAGGAAACTTTTTTAGCGTAATACAAGAACTGTATAATTATTTTTCAAGTTCTGTTAAACGATGAGCTATAATAAAAACATATGTTAGAAATTTAAATTTAACGCCATTGTCCATAACTACATGGGAAAGCAGAATAGAGGCAATTAAACCTCTTAAGACTAACCTCAAAGAAATTTACCAAGCTCTTTTAGAGATAACGGAAGATAATTCCAAAGACATCGAAAGTAGGGTAAAAGCAGATAATTTAATAACGAAATTATTTTCATTTAAATTTATTTGTTCAATTAACATATGGTACGAAATTTTAAGCCATATTAATGTAATAATCAACATGACGCAAAATCCCACATATTGCATTCAAACCGTCATGCAAAATCTTGATTCTATTTTACAGTATTTCGAAGAACAACGGAGTCATGAAATGTTTGAAAATTTCATATCGTCTTCAATGAAAATAGCAACTGACCTAAATGTCGAAAGCTCCTTTCCCGAAATTCGAAGAAGAAACAGGAAAAGAATGTTTGAATAAGAAGCACCAGATGAAGCTATTAACGATGGAAAAGAAAATTTTAAAGTGAATTTCTTTTTCACAATTTTAGATACCTCAATTGCATCAATTACAGAAAGGTTCCTATTGATCAAAGAACACAAGATTCCAAGATTTTAAACTCATTCACAATATAAATAAGCCAGGGGCTTAGCCAGAAATTTTTCATAGGGGGGGGGGGGGTTACGACTACTGCAACTCATATATATGTATAAGTGGGTGTGACAATGTAGTGAAGAATATACATTTTGTATGGCAAAAAATTCCTCATGGGGGGTTATGACCCCCTAACCCCCCCCCTGGCTACGCCCCTGAAAGCTAAAAGAATTTGAAGATGAAGATTTATTAAATATGTGTCAGAGTTTGCATCTGTGACGAAAAAAATTCTGAAAGATATATTGATGGGAAATCCTTGTTTGAAGCACTGAAATTGCTTCAACGATTATTAAAGACAGTATGACTCCAACTGATGTACTTAATTATTTATATAAGCATGTTTTAACATAAACCTTTCCAAATGTCACTGTGGTACTGAGCATTTATTTGACGTTACCAGTATCTGTAGTCTCCGGGGAAAGAACTTTTTCGAAATTAAAAATAAGAAAAAACTATTTACGCTCAACTATGTATGAAGGACGACTTACAAACTTATCAATGATTTCCATTGAAAACGAAATTTTGGATAAATTAGATATAAAAAACTTACTTTTGTTGCAATGAAAGCACGAAAAGTAAATATTTAGTTTTAACACCTATTTTTTATGATATTAGTGAAAAAATTATTTAATTTTAATGTGCTTCTTTTTTGAGTACATGAATGCTACGAATATTTGTTTTTGTTTTCTATTTATTGATAGTATAAACAAATGTTACTTATGCTATAGGCATATATATGGAAATTTTAGCTATATATTTATACGAAAATTTGAAACAAATCTTAATTTTAGGAGAGGGAGGTCGGGGGCGCCAAAAAAGTAGATTGCACAAAGGCGCAATCCACTCTAGAAGCGGCCCTGATAATGAGATTACAAATTAAGTATCATAAGTTATCTAGTTTTCTATTTATTCTTTTTTTATTTTAATTAATTTCTTGAGCTTTTTCATTTTCTTCTAATAGTTTTAATGGTATTGCAAGTCTATCCTTCCTTTCCGTTAATAGAATCTGTCTACTTTCTATAACAGCCAGTGGCGGCTCGTGACCTGCTTCAGTGGTGGGGCCCGAAAAAAATAGTGCCAGTTCAAATCGGGAAAATACATATACATAGAGCTGTGGCGGATCGTTACCCATTTCAGAGGAGGGGGCTTTTTTTTTTTTTTTTTTTTTTTTTTTTTTTAAAGCTCGAAAAGGTAAAACATATGAATCACTTTTGTAAACAGTGTGAATACATAAAAACTTTTCGAATAACAAGTTATGAAAGGCGTATTGATTTCTCCTTTAAGTTTTCATTTAAAGACAGCAGATTTATTTTGCACCAAAAAAACATTTTCCTCCATTTTTCTTTCTCAAAAAGGTACAATATCAATTTAAAAAAAAAAAAAAAAAAAAAAAAAAAAAAAAAAAAAAAACCAATGCATGTGTACATGTTGAAAAACGAATTGGTCCATAATGTTTCATCTCCAAATAGCAAACGTGCCCCTTCATAAACAAAAAACGGTGCCCGTTGCGATGATTACCGTAATTTATGGAAGAAACGCCGCACCCACGAAAATGAGCTTAGTTAGCTAGAAAATCGTCAAAAACGCCGCAGCCGCGATCGTTGGTGTGTGTGTGTGTGTGTGGGGGGGGGTGATCGTGGTCAGAAGTCAATGCCAGATAAAAATCAATGTTTTCTAAAATAATTTCTTAATTAACAAAAAATCAATAAATAAAAAATATGTTGCATTACTTATTAGACCTAATTTATTAAAAAAGCTATTAAGTTGATCGGATATATTTCGGGAGAAATTGGATAAACGTAAAAAAAAATCTCCTTTTTTCTCCCCCTTCCCATAGAATGTTTTAAAGTATTTGCCACTATTTTACGAAGCTTACGATTTCTATTTTCAAATAATCAGATATCAATGTTTATATTCACAAAGGAGAATTTATAGAAATAAAAAAATAACTTCTAAAAACCTTCTTGCATCCGCACAAAGTTCGGATAGACTACCAGGCGCCATTAAAATGAAAACAGCAATCGATGTGTGAGAAGAGTCTCCAGTTAAAAGTAAACATCCCCCCCCCCCCCGCGGATGGCCAGCTGTTGATTACGTAATGAGCTTGCTTCAGCAAATTGTTGCTTTAAACTGAATGTTGTGTAACAACTCTTGATGGTATTTATTTATTATTTTTTATATTTATAACATTGGGATTTATTTTAAAAGCACTCAGCATTTCTTGAGCATACCAATTAGTTGGCAGTGTTTATTCCATAGAGTGCACAGGGTGCAAAGCCGCACGACGAAAAAAAAAAATCTTTCAGATTAACTTTATTTATTTATTTTTTTTAGGGGGGAGGGGGGAAGGGTTAAACTTGCACCGTGCGCAACATTGACTAATTTTGGCTGAAATTCAGTATTTTAAAAACAATAGAGGTTCATGTGAAAAACGGGTGCATTTAATAGAGGGTAGTGCACTTTTGCGGTATTTTACAGAACTTTAACCCTTCAAAATGTATATTCAAAACATCATTAAAATTTAATTATAGTTCTAAAATGTAGATGTAAAAGATTTACTTCTATATTTTTTTTCTTTTTACTTAATTGAGGAGACATCGGTTGGATGTATGAAGCCATCCACTTCAGAGCACGGGACATGGACCCATCTTAGGGTGCTCTGACTTTCTCCAAAACTGGATCAAAGATCAAACCTCTTTTCTATGGGGTAGGTTCGCATTCTGATTCGCTACGCTGTGATCTGTGCACGCTAAAGAGTACGTGTCGGTGGTGGCGCCATCTTTTGAGAAAATTATCACGAAACGAATTTTTCGATTTTTCGTTGAAGATCGGCTAAAAAAAATTAAAAATATTGTAAACGCCGCACCCGGTAGAAACGCCGCACTTACTATTTTTTAACTTTTAAACTCATAAACGCCGCGGCGTTTCTTCCATAAATTACGGTACTTGTTTGCCTATCTGGCCGGCCCTGATTGAGGTGACTAACAAAGCCCGACTGGTCCGATCCGGGGCGGGTAAAATGGCTTCGGAATGCAGCTTTCGTACGCAGTTTGAATCTTGCTTTACTGCTAACTAGCTTTCCATGCACGCTTTAAAAGATAAATGAGCGTGGCAAAAATTTAACAAAGAGTCAAAATGACGTATTCGGCGCAGACCGGCGCAAAAAATCGGCTAAAAAGCGCAGTTCGGCGCAATATTTGTGCTTCTGGCGCACCCTGAAAGAGTCAAAATGACGTATTCGGCGCAGACCGGCGCAAAAATAGGCTAAAAGCGCAGTTCGGCGCAAGAATTTGTGTTTCGGCGCAGCTCGGCGCAATCGGCGCAGAATTAACATCCCTGCAGCCAGTAACTTGCTTTTAAAACAGTCAGCTTATAAATCTGAGAAGCTTATTACATAAGCTTTCTCAGACGCCGTATCTCACGTGACACAAAATAAAACACTTGCACAAGTTAAAATTCAGTAGAAATACTCTAGGAAAAGTGACATCTATTCCTCAGCATAAAACAATAAAGTATTCACTAACAAATTCAAAAACAAGCTCCTAAAGACCCAGGCCCGGACTGAGAGGGTAGGGGCCCACCCGTCTCAAGAGAAGGGGAGGGCCCGGGTTATTGTGTAACCGATAAATAATAGGATGTGTTAACTTTCGGGGTATGGGGGGGTATGGTGTTATTATTAATTAATTATGATCGATAATTAATGCATTAATAAAATATTGATCTATTAATTAATATTCGTCATTCATATTAATTAATCCCTTGCTCATTCGGGAACCCCCGCTCAAGGGGCGCAATTGCAGCTGCAAAATATTTTGTATGTGTCAAACTTCATTCGAGTGCTATCAGTATAGTACACATCAATGTAATGGAATCTTGTAATTCGATTTCCACCCACTTCTAGATATCCAGTTAACTTGAAATTTTTCAGGTGCACAAAGATAAGATAGATCACAATACAATATTGAAGACAGGAACGTAGCCAGGGGGGGGGGGGGATATCGGGATATATCCCCCCCCCCCGAAATTTTTGGATTAGTGATGAAATTCCGTCTATTTACGCACATATCAGTTCATATCCCTCCCCGAAAAATTTTCCAGGCGCATTTCCCCCCCCCCCCCTCCGAAAAATTTTCCTGGCTACGCGCCTGATTGAAGATGGTATACTTAGCAGTTAATTTATTTTACGGGATCACGCAAAAGAATTCCAATATCTTACGCACTACGCAAAGTCATTTTGAAAGCGTATTTTAAAGACCTTCATCGATTTTAAACAAAACAAAATTTATATATATTGTTAAGAATTACAAAATAAGCCCCTCCCACGAAAACAGCGTATTTAGCATTTATAGGTTCTTTACAGGTTCACTGAAATAAATTTCAACACATTACGTAGTATTGCAGTTTAGACGTTTATCTATTTCATGCAAATTAGAATAAATATGTATAAAGGTTCACTTTTCATTTGAAGGATATAAATAATATTTAAAATTCTTTTACAGGGCCTCGCAATATTACATTAATAGTTATGCACTTTTTTAATGCGCTTTTATTATTTTCACACCTGTATGTATGCATCAATGTAATGGGGATCTTACAATTCGATTTCGACCCTCTTCCAGATATCCAATTTACATGAAATTCTGCAGGTATATAAAAACCAGATCAAAATGCATCTCTAGGTTCCTAGAGGGAATATGGAAAGCCAGGGACTGATTTACGGCAGGGCATTCGGGGCACGTGCCCTGAGCCCCCGATTTCTACTGCCCCAAAAACTTTCTTTTATGTAATCATAATAACTACTAAAATTGTCTCTCAAGACTAAAATTTCTGATTACTTACTTCATTTCATCACAAATATTCAAAATTTTTAATTTAATGCAACTTGTAATTTTAAATATTATCCATTTTTTATGCAAATTCGATGGAACACGATGGATTCGATGGAATTCGATTCGCATGCTCCTCCTCTATTCGTTTCTAAGGTGAGTGACGACTGTAAATACCCATGAAAGCATCTCAAAACTGAAAAATTCATGAAAGAGGTAGTTATCGGAACATTTTACCGATTTGTAAATGTTTACATATGGTTAACTTAGGAATGTTAATTGGTTCTAACTTAATTTAATTACGTAATATTCAGCGAAATATTTTTGTGCAGGATAGAGGGGGGGGGGGCAAAAGTATCTGTGCCCTGGGCCCCCAATTGTGTAGATCAGTCCCTGTGGGAAGCACGCCAGTGTAAACCCAGAATTCTTTAATCTAGTAGTAGTAGACAGCTGTTCAAAAAACTGCACCAACAGAAGCAGAGAGCAAGACTCTTTCCGGAAAAAAGAAATCCTTGTTTGGGATACCTGACGTCATAGAACACCGCAGGTTTCAAATTCGTTACATAATGACCCATGTGACCACCAGCAGTAATGTTTTTGTAAACACACGGCACGACGCCTGCACTCAAGGCAATGAGCAGTTTTCGCGTTCGGCCTTGGAAACGATGTAGTACTACTATTCCTTTTTCGGCTGCCGCCCATTACCACAAAAACCAACTTCCGCTGTTGTGAGGATCAAAATCAGCTGTCCGCAGTCATGTGATTTCGCTACATAAATACAAATAAGCTAATTATGTCAAGCCCTTCAGATTTTTTAGATTATACCTCTTTACACGCTGTATTATACACAGTGATAAATGAAAAACCTGTATCAGAAACAAAACTTCAGAAAAAATTCTTAAGAATCGAAAATTTAGAAGAATGTGTCACTTCTCGACAGTTTTTGATGTGCAACTCCATGTTGAAGAATTTTTTTTTTTCAGAAAGTTTCATATAGGGCGCTGTTGTTCCATTTATTATGGTGTGTAGTGCAGCTTATGAAGAACCAATTTTAATTCTTTTCAGTCCCTGGCGTGATTAGTTTATTTTCCTTTGCGTGTCCGCGAAAGAGATTTCGTTTCTTTGAATAATACATCCTTAACTAGAGTTTACGATGGTTAACTTTACTACAAGGACGTACCGAGGGGGTGGTCCAGGGGGTCCGGACCCCCTCCGAAATTTCAGTTTTTGTAATCAAATTAATAAAGATGAAGTTTTGTTGTATAAAATTCTGCCTTTTCCACTGTTTGGACCCCCTCCGAAATTTTTGGACCCACCCCGAAATTTTTTTCTGGGTACGTCCCTGCTTTACTAGGATAACGTGACCATTTATTTTCTTCCCCAAAACGGGACATCTACAGTTTTTAAGGTGATAGTATAGCTAGACTGAATTTAACAGGTCTGGGTATCTTATAGTTGTTAAGAAAACACGCAAAAAAAGTTTTTGTTAATGTTAATATCAAAATAAAATGAAAAAAACTTTGCTAAAACACACATATACTATAAAAAATAGTACAAGACGTACGTTTCGGATGGTACAAGGGATAGGCCGTTCTTCGACTTCAAAAACACCATCCGATACAAGGCAGGAAGGTAGGAAAGTGGGAAATATAAACAAAAGGAAATATAGAAAAAAGGAAGTTGTCATTCGGAAGGAAAAAAATTCTTAGAAAACCAGAGGGAAAATGGAAAACAAAGTGGAGATCGGGGAAGGGGAAGGAACAAGCAAAAGCGGGACATCGGAAAAAACACTCTAATTACTGGTGTTAAACGGTAAAGTAAATAAAAAACTTTGTAAAAAACACACATAAGAGGTTATAGGTAAGAAGATACGTACGTTTCGGCCAAAACAATTTTTGGCCGAAACGTACGTATCTTCTTAACCTATTATGTGTGTTTTTTACAAAGTTTTTTATTTACTTTAAAAACGGGACATGACTTTAAAAAAGAAATGAAAATTAAATAAATTGAAATAGTTGACAAAAAAAGAACATTAAAAGAACAAACACAAAAATAATACATCCCCTCGGCATTTTCTTTGCGTCTCAAGAGGGGGGGGGCGGTCACTTTTTTTTTTTTTTTTTTTTTAAAGACACTGTCGTTGGATGATTTTAGATTTTTAGCGGCCTTAATTGAAATCGTTACCGTGTGTTGCTCTCTTTCTAAAAACGGGACATTGCAGGGGACATTTTCTAAAAACAGGACATTACGGTGTCCCGAAGCTGTGCTTGGGGGACAACGGGACAAGCCACCTAAAAACGGGACTGTCCCGTTCAAAACGGGACGTATGGTCACCTTATACTAGGATGGTTAGAGTTTACTAGGATTCAAATAGGCTTGCCAACGTTTATTCACGGATTTACAGGACTTTCACGATTAAAATATTCGGGACGTGACTAAAAGAAGCGGGACGCAGCTTAGTAAATACAGGAAGGCGAGAAACAGTGGCGTAGCGTAGGGGGCGAGGGGGGGGGCAGAGGGGCACCCGTCTCGGGCGGCAAAATACCTGTTGTTTATTTATTTTAAAGAGATGGCATTTTTTATACATATATTAAATATCAGTCAGAAAGTAATTCAAGCAATTTTTGAAATAACTATTTCACTTTTCGTTTATATAATCATGTTTTTCCTTCTTTCGGCTTTTAAAACTTATATTAATGTTTGTTCCCCCCCCCCTCCCCTTCATCATTTTAACTTGCAGTTACGTTTCCTTTATAAAATTACCTTCGCCTGTTAGATGACTTGTCTTTCTGAATCCTACCTGGATATAAACTAGGATATGGTTTCGTTTTTTTTTTTTCGTCTGTAGGGGCTGCATGTTATGGTTAGCATCACATCGGGGCGCTGTCTTCTTGTAATAGATTTAAATATATGTAAAATTATGTCGCTTTTTTGGGACACATTTTTCGGACAATTTTCAGTAAAGGGGTGACAGATAAAATGACATAGTTATTAATAACCTATCCGGCCAAAAATAAAATGCCCGTGGCAATAAAGCGATATCAAAAAGCAGGTATTAGAAAAATCATTTCAGCTGCAGTATACAAATGAACGCATGTTACTGAGCTGTGTGAAACTTTTATTCCGTATACAAAATCTTCATTACTTTCGCGTCTATATAAAAAAAAAAACGGCCATTGAACGGCTGAAGATTAGGGCGAAGTGTGTGTGTGTGTGTGTGTGTGTGTGTGTGTGTGTGTGTGTGTGTGGTGGGGGGCTGAATTTAAAACTAACGGTGTATTTCGAAAAAATCACGCAATTTTGGTACACACATTCAAATAAACTAATTATGGATTTGAAAATTTTTAAGATGTTTCTTTATATGCTACAATGGCGTAGCCAGAATTTTCATTCGGGGTGGAGGGTGTCTAAAACTTTCCTTGGACATGGCATATCAATTTAAAAAAATAAGGATGAGATTCATTTTCTCATGTTTGTTAATCTCATTTCGGGGGGAGGGGGTGTCTCTGACCCCACCAACCCCTCCCCTTGGTTATGCCACTGATATGCTGTACTAAACAGTGTAATAAATGATAAACCTGTATCAATTACGAGACTTCGAAAAAACTCCTAAAATTCGAAAATTTTTCAGAATGTGTCGCGCTTTGGAAAATTTTGCTGCGCAATTCCATGTTTATGAATTTTTTCTGAAAGTTTCATTAAAGACGTCGTTTTCTCCTCCCCCCCCCCCCCCCAATTATTCCAGTGCGTAGTAATTCCGCACTACGCACTGGACGGCACTACGCACTATTCCTTGCCGGCCGGATTCTATATAAGTAATGTAGCTTATATAGAATCCGGCCGGCATTTTTTCGAGTCCCTGCTGCAATTAGTTCATTTTAATTATTCCGAAGAACGTGTGGCAGATTTTGTTCTTTCGACATACACTCAAGAATATGACATTAAGAATCATGTAAACGTGTTAATCTGTCCGTCCGTCGACAACAACTAAAACTTTGAAAAATTTGTGTTAAATATTAGATCGACCTTTTAAGCCGTAAAAGAAATCCGGGTGGTCCACTTAGATAAACCTGGTAAGTTCACCAAAAGTTAGTTTTCTAACGGAGTAATACTGAAATTTAAAACGACAATGAAAGGGGGAAAAAATACACAGGACCATTATGGAGGAACGTAACCATACACCAGACACTAAAAAACGCATGAAATCTATGATGGTGCTTTTATGTTCGCAGTGTTGCTATTCATAGGGTTGCCAATGTTTTTGGAGAAAGTAGCTGAATTCAGCCGAACATTTTGAAAGAGCGAAAGTCACTAACATTTATTAAATTACTTTTCAAAAGGAAACACGACTAATTGTGTTTATTTTAAACTATAAAGACAAAATATTTCAAACCTATTGATTATTATGTCCAGTCCAATTCGTAAGCATTACGCATCCTCATTACATACGAAATTAATTCTGAAAATTTCCGATTTTATTTCTAGAAAAATTACTACCGAAATAAAAATTAAAATTGCTAAATTTAGCAACATATTGGGAACACCGTTGGTTTTATGACGGATTTTGAATGGTGAACTCCGTCATCTTTTGAAAGTAGGGATTGAAGGAGCTCATTTTGAATATTTTGCTCTGGCGATATTTTTTAGTTTGTTCAAATCACTCTCTCTTAGTTTTCTATTTCATATAAGCAGGACTGCAAAAAGAGGGAGACGAACGGAGTACGGTCCCAGGGCTCCCTGTTGAAGGGAGCCAAAATTAAGATCAGCAGGAGTTAGATGCAATAGGAAATTGCTTGTATTTACGGACAGAGTTTTTTTCCTCCAAAGAATAACTCCATAGTCTAAAAAAATTAAGTTACAACAACTACTTTCAAACTGAAGAACATTTCCATTTTTAGAATTCTTTTAATTTAATAGCAAATTTATATTACAAAAGTCTCCCCCCCTCCTGTGTTAGTGAGATAAGAAAGACTTCTCAAAAGTGCTTTAGGGAGAAAAAAAATTAAAACAGCAACAAAGAAAATAAATTACCTTAGCGTTTGTTTGTTTGTAATCTCAGAATAAAAGTGTATAAAATCAGGTCTACTTATAATTATTTTTGAAAAGTATCCAGATAGCAATCAGCCCTCTATGAACCATTCTTCTTCTTCGTGGAGGGTATATTATATTGCTGCAGAAACTCTGATGAACTGTCTGGATCGTAAGTTTGAAAGTCCAGTGTGTGTACAAAGTTTCAATAACCAGTCAAAATTTCTGAACAAAACAGAAAATTCATCCTTATTCTTTCTAGAAATTCGACGAACAATCTCTGATTCGCGATTCACAAGAAATCACGAGCAGGAACTCGATTTACAAAAGTCAACCGATCACAGAGTCTCCCCCAAATACTGTATTTCGCATACAATAAAATTCTTCTACAGGCCGAAATTCAGTGGAATAATCGAGCATAACTCTTAACTGATGCTCAGCATACATAAATAAAGAATGCACAAACAGTCTTCAAAAATAGGCTTCTCAAAACAAGCGAGAAAGCGTCTCTATTAATACCGCAATACAATGAAGCAGAGCTCTATACGGCTCTCAGCACAACTAACGGGTTCTCTGCAAGCTGCAAGCGAGAACTCATAATTGGCTGAAGGGTGAGCTGCACTTAACGTGTATACAGACGTTTCGCGAACTTTCCACGCTTTTTCGTTCAGTAGCACTTTCGAGACGTTTCCGGTCATTCGTAACAGCAATGCTGCGCCGGAAAACAAACATTAGAGGCTCCATTAATAAAATCGCACGCTAAATGTCACCCCGTTTGGTAACTTTTTGGCGAAATATCGCCAACTTGCACCAAAATAAGTTTCTAAAGCTAAATATTGGCAAAAGCGATATTGCCAATATTTAATGAAAGACCGCCAACTCCCACGTTCTCTTTTAGGAAACATAAAGGTGCCTATCTAGCGTTCTAATTAATCTATTTACACTCAATAAAATGCAAAGAATTTTATTAATTATTTGACGCATAGAATACAAATTTTTGACTAAATTAAACCCGGAAGAGCAGGTCACCCAGAAAATTCGTAACAATGCAGTAACGTAATGTTATCAAAATGATAATCCTTTCTATTTTGATATTAATTCACAGTTCCGACTCCATTATTTTCAAATGAATATTATTGAAACATCAACTTTCTCTACAGTACACTCTAGTTTATCGCGATTAATCCATTCAAGAGACTAGAAAGGTAAAACCCGTTCTAGAGGCAATTGCATCGATGTAGACTGGTGTTTAAAAATATTGGACAAAAAAAAAAAAAAAAATCATTCTCTAATGCTCTTAATATTTGTCCACTCAAAATAAGGAACAACTTTGATATTTTCCACCAAAAGCGGCTTTTGGTGTGTTTGGTTTTAAAATGGCGAGTAGTTATTAATCTATTTTCTTTCTTATTTATGGTCTGAGGAAATACCTTTCGCTTGTAAGAATAGTCCAAGCTACTGCGCCTTTGCCTAACAGCCGAAACAGTATTCTGCTTGTCTACAGTTTGCGTGATGTTTCACCAAGCGGATGTGTGCAAAGTAGATTGGTGTTATCTTTAACTATTTTTTTAATCGTTGATAGAATACCATAGAATAGTAGCTAAAAACTGGTACAGTAAAAAAGTCTTTACTGAACCAGTGAAAAGACATTCACAGTGAAGAAATTCGTTGGCGGAGCACATCAAAGGACAATCAAAAGCCAACAAAAGTTAGTGAATACACACAGCCAATAATAACTGGAAAGAAAGATAAAGAAACTGCCTTTTCATTTCCAAAGAAGAGAAAATATCTAGATGAGTATATTTGAAGTGCCGATTTTCTTTTGTCGAAGATGATGACTCTCCCTGGCCACAATGTGTAATACATGATGCGTTGCTAGTAAATTAGTAGCATAAATAAAAGCCTTCTTAGCTTACACGTCATTACAGACAAAACATGCTAATTATGAAAAGAAAGATAGTAGATTTTTAGAGTCTAAACAAAAGAATTATCAAAGAATAAACAAAACAAAGAATGTCTTATTTTGGTACAGTTAAAGACAAACAAATGCCGTTGAAGCATCCCATAAAATTAGTTACCTCAGTGCTAAATACGGCAAAAAGCATCCTAGCAGAAAAAATATTTTTTTTT
The DNA here is from genome assembly GCA_038373885.1 of Cheiracanthium punctorium. Lineage (NCBI taxonomy): Eukaryota > Metazoa > Arthropoda > Arachnida > Araneae > Cheiracanthiidae > Cheiracanthium > Cheiracanthium punctorium. The sequence continues at coordinate 194,871 of JAWZYV010012133.1, forward strand.
TCTGCTAGGATGCTTGATGGTGAGAGTACCGCGAAAATAGACGCTATCCCTGTTTCTAATTCAACTATTATATCCTAAAATTAGGAAGGAATAAAGAATAGGCTGTTTTATTTGTCTTCGAACATGCGTAAAACAGGTGGTGCCCCGTGTAAGATGGACTCTAGTTACAGGCAAAGTTTCGCCAGGAAAACCTACTTTGTGAACTGAACAATAACGTACCCAGGAATATTTTTTCGGGGTGTCTGAGACGTCAAAAACCAGAATGAAACATAACTTATAAACCAGAGGCGTAGAGTTATATGGGCCCGTGGGGCTCGAGCCCCCCCAATAAATTTTGAATAGGGGCTGAGCCCACCCAATAATTTACCACTAAATACAGAAAACTTATTTATACTAACACAAAAATAAAAGTTTTTTACGCCATTTACAAACGTTTAAAAAAAAACCTTTACTCGTACTTTTAAAAATTTTCTTCTTTTGATTTCAATCATGATTTAGTATTCATTGTGACGCCTCGTAACACACATTGTTACTATAAGCTGCCCTCGCCAGGCTCTGGTTAATTAAAATCAGATTATGCAATGTAAAGTATGAAATGAAGAAAAGTTCAGATGTGTCTAAAATGCACTATCTCATCGAAAATGTTGTTTTTCCTCCTTTGGAATTTTTACTTTGCTTCTATTTTTAACTTATAACATGGTAGAAAGATACTAACGTGGATACTTACCTTACATAGGTTTAGAATTCTATGGACCCATGGAGCTCGAGCGCCTCCAATAATTTAGACTTATATATAGTAAGTCGTAGCTACGGAATATAATTAACCACTTTTTGTAAACAGTATATTTTTTAATTATTTTTTTCAAAAGAGTAACCAGCTCACACGCACAGCATAAAAATTTTGCTATATTTTAAGCCGAAAAATCATGTAGAAAAAGTGGTTAATTATATTCCGTAGTAGTTGGCAGTTATGAATAAGTTATATGTACGTGAATCAGTGGCGTAGCCAGAAATTTTTCATGGGGGGGGGGGGTTACGACTTCTGCAATTCACATATATGTATACGGGTGTATGATAAGGAGTAAAGAATATAAATTTTGTATGACAAAAAATTCCTCATGGGGGGGGGGGGTATGACACCCCTTGGCTACACCACTGACGTGAATATATGTGGTTGTGGAGCCCGCCCCCCCAATAATTTTGAAAACTTTACGCTTATTAAACATCGATATAACTTTTTTTTTTTGAGAGGGTAACTGGAGAGGAGGAAATTCACCTTAATTTTGGCCTAAAATTGTTCGCATATAAAAATGAATTAAGGAAAAGAAAGAAAGAATTTTTTAAAAAATCATAAATCAAGTTTAAAATCTTTAAAAAACAACGCATTAGAAAAATGAATAAGTGTTGTGTTACGACTAATTATGTACGCGAGGGAGTTAGGCCGGGGGGGGGGCTGCAATCCTTTGGGGACTTTCAAAGGGGTCCTAACCCGTATTTACGCTATGTTTCGGAAAAAACTACGGAAAACTCCGAACGGTTAGATCTTCGCACGTTACGTGGTTAATTTAGAAAAATAAATAGATAAATTTGGCTCAGGTAAGTAGCTGAACCTCAAATTCCTGAAATCAAGGGGGAACTTTCAAATATACCATGGGGATAATACGGAAAATTGTCAAAATTATCCACGGATACGTAATTTTCTCCATATCCTACCTTTACTCATCTCGGGGATGGCTGCAACCTCATCAGCCACCCCCTGGAACGGAAAACTGTTCTTGAAGTTATGAAAGTTGTGCACTTTAAGAATTCAACTGCCTTAACTTCAAGGCTTTTTAAGTCTTTTGATGAAGAAATAGATAGGCTTCATATCAACTTATTTTTCAACACAGAGGTAAGGTGGATTTCCAGCAGAAAAGTTCTCGAAAGATTATTTGAGCCTAGGTTTAAAGTGCAGCTGCTTTTACAAAATGATCGTTAATGCCTGATATCTAGAAGATGTGTTGCAATGTAATATAGCTTACTTATGTAACATTTCTTAGCATATCAATAAGGTAAATCTGAGTTTCCGCATATAAGTTCAGCCACGATCTTCAGAGTATTAGAGAAGATAAAATCTACGACGAAAAAAGCGTGTGTGTGTGATTAAGGCAAACCTGCGCGAGGGGTATCTGCCTAAGATGAGGCATGCCTTGGAAGGAGGACTTTCTAAGGGGTTCTAACGCGTATTCACGTTACATCTGGAGAAAACCTACCAAAACTCCAGACCGTTAGATCGACGACCGCCGGGACCCGAACCCGGGATCTTCACACTTCGGCCGTCTATCATTTTCAGTGCTATAATAGAGCAAGAGCCAGCGACCGCCAGACCTTCGTCATTGTATAAAAGCTGAAACTTTCTCTGCGCATACCCCCCAACAGAGGTAGGAACAATCGGCCACTATAAAGTTTGGATGATCGTGGCTTTGTCAGGTAACAGGTGGCAAAGGTGTATAAAATTGCCGAAAATTTCGTCATTTCATAAAGCTTAATTTTTTTATATGTTCTTCTTCGCAGTACTAGAAATCACTTTATCCCTTGCCAGACACTTTTCCATCGTGGCAAACCCCCGCCAGACAACCTCAAAGTCTTGAAAAACGTAATTCTATTACGAGCGCTCTGCAACAAAGTTCAGAAGTAGAAGTATAAAATGTGCTTGGAATTTTGTGACAGCTTGACGTACTTCGTCGCTGGAGTTTACGAACACAACAGTTTTCCATGACTTTGAGATAGTCTGGCGGGGGTTTACCACGATGGAAAAGTGTCTGGCAAGGGATAAAGTGATTTCTAGTAGTGCGAAGAAGAACATATAAAAAAATTAAGTTTTATGAAATGACGAAATTTTCGGCAATTTTATACACCTTTGCCACCTGTTACCTGTCAAAGCCACGATCATCCAAACTTTACAGTGGCAGATTGTTCCTACCTCTGTTGGGGGGTATGCGCAGAGAAAGTTTCAGCTTTTATACTATGACGAAGGTCTGGCGGTCGCTGGCTCTTAGACTATAACCACTGTGCCATGGTGAGGCGGCGAAAAAAGAGTGAGTTCTAGATATCGCATTCTTCAGAACCCGCTAGAAGTATTCGAGCTATGAGTTACAACTCTCCAGTGACGTTTAACTCCAAATATCTGAACACTTGAAGAGATTAAAATAATTAATAGTGAGGTACTTTCCGAAGCTTGACGAAGGTACTCACTGGATTCAAAGTCTTTTTTCTGAAGAGAATTTTTATTTACAGTTAGTTGCACAGTTGGATGTCACAGAAAAAAAAAAGTTTGATTGAATTTTCTATTGATATTTGCTTTCAAGAAAAACCTCTCATTAACTCAGTGGCGGATTAATGCAAGTTTGTCGGGGGGGGGCGGTTAATTAGAAGATTGACGTATACATCGATTTTATGGAAGTAAAATAGGATCTTTAACATTAATTTCTATATTCTCGGGGGCCCCGCCCCTTTAATCCGCCCTTGCATTAACTTTTAATTGAATCGCAACAGCGATTATGAACGTCTCTCTGATCTAGCAATGAAAGTTTTGTTGCTTTTTCTATCTACTCTATTCGTGAAAAGAGCTTTTTCATCCAACATTTTCATAAAAAAACAAAATACAGGAAAAAGATTAATGCTGCTGTCCCATACAAATGTACTTAGCTTTTCACTCGAATCCAACTTCAAAAATCTACTGTGTGCAGGGAACCAAGTAGGCCTCCCTTTAATGTACAAGTAAAAGAAGTGACGAACGTGTAACAATATAACCACAAAAAACATTTTTTTATATACAAGTAACAAAAACTAATGGACAACAAGTTGAATTTTTAAAACATTTTTAGTTAAAAACTATTTTCCATTACGATTGTAGTACTAAAATGTAATCACAAATTGTAGTACTCTCACTATTTTAATTTGTGTTTCTTTTTTATTATTGCCTCTGCACTAGAAAACATTCCGGGATATAATTTATGAAAATAATGTTATAAGGGGTACACGGCTCATCTCCGTCACATACAATTTCGTTGAAGAGAAATTTTACTGCACTAAACTACATAAAATAATATTATTCAAGCGACGATTAAAAAAACTAAAACAAAACAAAAAACTTCTGTTTGCTGAAAATCAAATTGATCAACAGGCATAGGTGCTGAGTTAAATGGGCTCGTGGGGCTTTACCTTGTATTGTACAGCTGCGGGGAAAAAAGGCCCACTTGTACTTTTTTCGGCCGTCGTTCGTCATACAGCAAAGTTACAGATACCAATCGTTTACGATTGACGTACACTTTAATTTGTATAAACACTTTAATTTACATAAAAACTAAGGGGGCAAACTAAGCATAAGGGGGCATCTACATATTAAAATTCGCACCAACTCCCGCCCCCCCCCCAATAGCAATCCCTAGATTTCACTTCATACTTCAAAAATTTAGCTCATTTTTAACCCCGGATACCTATTTTCAATAAATTTGAACTGAAAATGGGGGGAGTTATGAGCTTCCGAAATCCCCCCTCTCCATATGTTAAAATATTTTTTCATACTTTAATTCATGTCTCATATAATATTGATAATAAGAAGCTGATTTTTATTCGTACTATTAGAACTAAACAACCCAAAGATAACTTAATGGTATTATGATTTTAAATAAAATATTAATATTAATTATGAATTATTAAATTAATATTCAAAAAAATTATGAATAGAGACCTAGCCAAATTTCGCTGGAAATAAATGCAGAAAGTAATATTATATGGCTATGCAAAATTTCAAATTTTTACGTTCAGAAAATATGTTTTTTTCATGAGTTAAGGGACCATATATAAATTTATTAAGTGACAATTTTTTGAAAATTGCTTAAAATAAACGTAAATTAAATTTCTTTTGTGCAAAATCACAGTAAAAGATAGCGGTATTAAAAAATACCAAATTTTGAAGCAAATAAATTAGATGTTTTTACAATTTGATGACGATTATATAAAGCGTATATAATATATACCATACAGCTATACCATCTCCCAAATAAAATACACTCATGTCCATAAATTAAGGATAATGAAGTTCAGGCAAAGAAAGAGAAAGAAGCAAAACAAATTTGACTTATTTGTAAAGTCTATTTATTAAACAAAAAATAAAGAGCAAAAAAGATGCTATATGTTTGACATAATTAATAAAAATTGCAAGTTTTACTCCCTTGACCAAATTTCAAAAAAGAACCTATTTACAAAAAACAGTATAACATGGTTAGTAGGATGGTTAATACGGAGTATGTCTCCCGGACGATGCAATACAGGCCTGACAACGCCTAGGCATGCCGAGTATCAAATGATCAATCTGATCTTGGGGAATATTACACCACTCATCAAGCAATGCACTCCGAAGTTCCGGTAGACAGGTGGGAGGGGGTTGACGGGCTGCAATTCGTTGGCCAAGCATATCCCACACATGCTCTATTGGATTCAAGTCCGGTGAGTATGCTGGCCAATGCAGACGGGTGATATCCTCTGATTGAAGGCATTTGTATACTATGTTTGCACGGTGAGGACGGGCGTTGTCATCCATAAACACTAATTCAGCACCCATGACGCCCCGAAACAAACGTACATGTTGTTCCAGAATGACATCCCGATAGATGTAGCCTGTCATCGTTACACTCTGAACATGCAGGTCAGTTCTGGAACCAAAAATAATTCCTCCCCAAACGAGCCATCCTGCACCACCGTAACGGTGTCTTTCAATGGTGTTCTCTTGGTGGTAACGGGTACCTGGCGCTCTCCAGATGAATGTCCGGCGAGAATCAGACTCCAAACTAAACCTGGACTCGTCGGAAAACATCACACAAGACCACTGTTGCGGTGTCCACAATGCATGCTCTCTACTCCAGGTTAATCGCAGGCGACAGTGAGTTGCGGTAAGTGGAACACATCTGACAGGCCTACGAGCATATAGACCAATGTGCCCTAAGCGTCTGTACACGGTCTGCCTTGAAACTGTCGTACCGGTAGCTGAAGAGAGCTGACGAGACAGGTCTGATGCTGTACTCCGTCTGTTTCTTTTGGCAGTAACTGACAAATAGCGGTCCTCATTCGGCGTTGTAAATCGGGGGCGACCTGTGCTGTAACGTCTACTCACATTACCATCATCTTGGAATCGTTGCCAAAGCCTGGAGATGACACTCTGGGCGATTCCAAGTTCCTCGGATACTTCCAGCTGGAAACGTCCACATTCCAGTCGTCCGATAATTCTGCCACGTAAAACATCATTCAAATGTGTTAAGGATAATGCGATTTTCGAATTAAGCGGACTGTATATTTTGTAAATAATTTCTTTATTTTACATATATACAAGATAATGTAATGCGTGTTACTGCGGATTGGTAGATGCGATGCGAAGTTCTGGAGATAGAAATTGCGCAGTAAAATTGGAGAGCTTGGCTAAAAAGGGTTACAATAATTCAGAGAAAATTCGCCAAGCTGAGCGTGGGCGTTAACATACCGCCCGACCGTGCAAGGTTACAGACATTGCACACCAAAAAACACAAATGACACAAATAATAACAATTGAAATTAAGAATCTGAGTACACATAAAATTACAAGTTATGAATAAACATACACACATTAATATTAAATACAACATCGTAACAAAATATTTAAGTAAGCTAATTGAAGATTTTTTTTTTCTAATTATCAATTGGTAACACCGCCAATTTAGTAATTGGACGTTTATAAGTCCCTGTTGCCGTTTTTACGAGACAGACACGAACAGCGTTATCCTTTCCATAAAATACCTTCTGAATTCTTCCTAGCATCCAGGAGTTAAGAGGCATGTTATCCTCCTTTACTACTACCATAGTGCCTATGCTCACATTGTCCTTTTTAAAGTACCATTTATTTTTCTGTTGTAGATGATTAAGATAATCTCTATGCCATCTAAGCCAAACATGTTGCGTTATTTTTGTTACCCTTTGCCATCGCCTCAGAATATGGTCTGAAAAATCAGTCAAATTTGGTTCACTCATAGCCAAAATTGGTCTACCGATCAAAAAATGAGCGGGAGTTAAAGCTTGCAATTCATTTGCGTCAGACGAAATAGGAATTAATGGTCGTGAATTCAAAATACCTTCAATTTGATTGCAAATGGTTAAGAATTCTTCATAAGTCAGCTTAAGACCACCTACAGCACGTAAAAAGTGAAATTTGAACGATTTCACTCCAGCCTCCCAAATACCTCCGAAATGAGGAGACCTTGGGGGGATGAAGTTCCACTGAATTTTCTCACAGCCTAAATAATTACCTAAACTATGATCTGGATTGTTAACCAACTTATATAAGCGCTTTAATTCATTGTTTGCTCCTACAAAATTACGACCATTATCTGTGAAAATAGTTGAGATCTTCCCTCTTCGCGACATGAATCTTTTTAGAGCGGCTATAAAAGAGTCCGAAGTCAATTCTGAGACGATTTCAAAGTGTACCGCGCGGGTAACAAAACAGACAAAAATTGATACGTAAATTTTTTGAAGGGGTCCCTTCCTTTGATACTTGTTTTTAATGTAGAAGGGTCCGCAAAAGTCTACGCCAGTAACTGAAAAGGGAGAAGTAGGATTACATCTTTCTTTGGGTAAATCACCCATTTTTTGTACTGAAAATTGGGGATTATACTTGTTGCAAATTACACAATTATGCACAATACTTCGAGCTAAATTTCTACCACTTATTGGCCAGAAGTTTTGCCTGGTTAGATGTAAGAGCGTTTGCGCTCCAACATGGCAGTTTTTTAAGTGAATATCTTGCATTAGTAATTTGGAAAAAATGCTATTTTTTGGCAATACTACAGGGTGTTTCACTTCAAAGGGTAGATCAGAATTTTTAAGTCGTCCACCAACTCTAATAACATTTAAATTACTATCTAAAAATGGCGACAAAAATTTTAACTTGCTAGAAGAGGTTACCTGTTTACCCTTCTTTAGCATGTCGTAGTCTTCAGCCAGAGCATTTTGCTGCACCAGCGAAATTAGTTTATACTCACCTTCTTGAATTTCAGAGGCGGAAAGAGAGCCGCTTCTCTTCTGGTTTCTACAATTACTTATAAATCTAAGAACAAAACTAAAAATGTTAATTAGTTTCCTATAATTATTACTGATGCTAAAAAAGGTAGTTAAAAATTCAGAAGAATTTAGAGTCAATAAATTGTGAGTCATATTGTCCTTCAGTTCATTCAAAAAATAGGAGTCAGAAGACACATCATCTTGTGGCTGGTCATCAAAAGAAACAAGTTCTTGAAGGAAAGGCGGGCCATTCCACCACAGGCTATGCTCAGCCAGTTGGTCTGGAACAAGTCCTCTTGAAATAACATCTGCTGGGTTATCTTGCGATGGAACGTGCTTCCAAGTGCAGTTCTCAGTCAATTGTTGTATTTTAGACACCCTGTTTGCTACAAATGTTTTAAGACGATAAGGGGGTGTACGAATCCATGCTAAGGATATGGTAGAGTCAGTGTACATCATTACACTGTCTATTTTAAGATTTAGCGACAGCTCGGTTTTGGTGTATAGTTGAGCTGCGAGAAGACAACCACTGAGTTCAAGTCTAGGAATAGACAATGTTTTCAAAGGGGAGACTCGGGACTTGCTTGCCACAAGTCTAGAAGTTGAGGTATCGTCATTCATAATGCATTGTAGATAAATGACTGCGCCGAAAGCTGCTTGAGACGAGTCGGCGAAGCAGTGAAGCACTATTTTGCGAGGAGTATCGACGAGAATCCATCTTGGAATTTTTATCAGTTCAAGGCTCTTTAAAGAAGAAATCAAGTTGTTCCATTCTTCGGTCAGGTTTAGAGGGAGAGTGTCATCGAAACTTAAATTTTGCAACCACAGTTTTTGAAGAAATATTTTCATTTTACAGATAACAGGTCCAAGTAACCCCAATGGATCATATTGTCTTGCGATGGAAGAGAGTACTGTCCTTTTGGTGGGATTGGGGTTCTGACTGCAACCAACCCTAAAAACAAAACAATCCTCGAAATGGAACCAATACATGCCCAAAGTTTTCGAAACATGAGGATCAAGTGAGAATGAGCGTTCTTGGTTTAAATTTGGATGACTATTCAAGAGTTCGTGAGAATTAGAGGACCACTTGTGAAGGGTCATGCCGGCTTTAGCAAACATATCCATGAGTTGCTGCTGGGCAGTTTGTGCGATTTTAAGATCATTCGCACCAGAAATGCCGTCATCCATATAGATGTCACGTAATGCGATTTCTGAAGCTAAAGGATAATTTAATGACTCATCCATTGCGAGTTGCTTCACGGTGCGTATCGCGTAATATGGTGCACAGGATGTTCCATAAGTGACAGTTTTCAGCCTATACGTAATTGCCTTACATGAGCTGCTATCATACCACAAAATGCGTAAATAGTCTCTTTGATGAGGAGCTATTAATATTTGACGAAACATCTTTTTAACATCAAAGGTAAATGCGAATTTATGCGTTCTGAACCTGATTAATAAATCAAAAATATCCTCCACAACGTCACCCTTTAACAAAACATCATTTAAGGAAACTCCGTTAGAACTCGGCGAACTCGCGTTAAATACCACTCTAAGGGGAGTACTTGACGAATCAGCCTTGTAAACCCCATGATGAGGTAAAAAATAATAATTGCTGGGTAATTCCTCCTCAACTACCCCTTCCATGTGATTTAGGGTTTTATACTCCTCCATAAATTCATAATAAAGTCTTTTCATGTGGGGTTCTTTTTCTAATCTTTTAATTAAATTATCCAAGCGTTTTTGTGCAATTTGTTTTGAGTCTCCTAAATTAGGGGGAAATTCTTTCATAGCCATTTCTACAACGTAGCGGCCTTCATTATTCCTCTTATGCGTTATCTTAAAATGTTCCTCACAGAAGGCAGATTCCTCACTTACAGAACAATTATTTTCATTAATTGAATCTAATTTCCAAAATCTTTCGATTAAATTGTCAATCGGTTCGTTCTGCGTCACAAGACCACAAAATTTATGGTTAAAGTTTTCTTCTGCACTTGCGCTAGCTATATACCCAAATTTTGAATTTTGAAAGATGAATTTATCAATGACGTATTTACCTGACTCTAAAATTTCAAAAAGGAAGGAAGCTGAGAGTAAAATATCTATTTTATGTGACTGACCCAATTTTGGGTCTGCCAAACATAAACCAGATGGAAGATTAATTTTTTCTATGTTACTATTAGGGGAGGGAACAAAATCTGTTATTTTGGGAATGACTAATAAATCTACAGTCTGGGAAAAGGATTTATCCTTGTTCGTAATATGCGCGGATGTTTTTGAATTTATATGAGTGACACTTTTATTTAAGCCACAGACTGTCATGTTAATTCTAATTTTCTTTAAACCCAAGTCATTAGCTAATTGCGACGAAATAAAATTATTTTCACTTCCTGAATCAACAAGCGCTCTCGCAGGCAAAAAGGCTCCACAGCCGTTCTTAATATAAACAATCACGGTCGGCAGAAGTGCTGACTCCACCTTGTCTGTACGCTCTCTCTGAGTATGCAACGAAACCGATAAATCACACTGGGTTTCTGAATTACTCGTCTTGCGGTTTTGGGTGCTGGGATCTCCAACTGATAAGGGTTTAACCGAATCTCTTTTCATCCCTGTGTTATAATGAATGTGCAAAAGGCTATTATGATTTAAGGAGCATTGTTTACACTTTCTATCACTTAAACAGCGATTTAATTTATGCATATTTGACAAGCAATTTGTGCAATGAGTATTTTTTATTAAATTAAGCCTGGATGATGGGTCTAATTTCAAAAACGATGCACATTTAAATAAAGGGTGAGGTTGCGTACCCTTGCATGCAATGCAAACATTTTTATTATCATTTTTTGCAAAAAAGGAATGGGATTTTCTATGCGTTTCAAAAGGATGTTTCGGTTTTATGTTAGCACCAACGGTTTGAACATTTTCTAACATCAGACAGCGCTTTTCTAAAAATTCAATGAAATTGCTCCATTCAGGCAATTCTGATGAGACTAAAGAAAGTTCAAACTGTCTTCGCGTTTCTTTATCTAGCTTTTTAACTAGTATATTAATTAGCATTGTTTCCGAAAATGAATTGAGTTCTAAGCCTATCAGTTTAAGTGCTCTAATGTGTTTTTGACATCCGTCAACTATTAGTCTTAAGCCTTTAGCTGATTCATGCGATGGTATATCTAACGACAATAGTTCATTTATGTGACTGTTGACAATTAATCGCTTGTTTTCGAAACGATCTGTTAAAGCTTCAACCAGTGACGAATATGAATCGTCTAGCGTAACTAAATCAGCCGCAGGACCTTCAAGGGTCGATTTCAGGTAATACAGTTTCTGAACATCTGTTAACTTATCATTCTGATGAATTAGATTATCAAATTGGTTCTTGAATGTATACCAGTCCTGGTATTGTCCAGAAAATTTAGGTAAAGGAATTTCTGGTAGCTTTATGTTTACACAATTTGCATTTGATTCTGATATTTTAGTAGTAAAGGTATTATCACAAACTTTATTTGATGGGTAAAGAATTTTTTTAATCCTTACCTCTAAGTTCATGCAATTTTCTTCCAGTTCCAATACTGCATTTTCTAAAGGAACCAAATCGTCATCGTTCTTTACGGCTTCAAAATATTCGAATCGTAAGGCTTCCAATTTCGGCATTAAATTGCGGAGGTGTTCTAGTTTGGTTTCCAGTTCTAATTTGTCTCTCTCCTTATCTTCGTCCAAGTATGCTGCCAGTCTTGTAATTATTCCCTTTAAAGCTCCTCGTTTTCGGTTAATTATGGTGAGGGCATCCTTCACCGACATAATGCGAGAGTATCCAATTTTACCGAAATATGTATAAATTTGCTGATGCGTTCTCCGTCGCGTGCGGACCAAAATGTTAAGGATAATGCGATTTTCGAATTAAGCGGACTGTATATTTTGTAAATAATTTCTTTATTTTACATATATACAAGATAATGTAATGCGTGTTACTGCGGATTGGTAGATGCGATGCGAAGTTCTGGAGATAGAAATTGCGCAGTAAAATTGGAGAGCTTGGCTAAAAAGGGTTACAATAATTCAGAGAAAATTCGCCAAGCTGAGCGTGGGCGTTAACAAAATGCCTCCTTTGTGCCATAACTATGCGGTTTTTGCACTGAAAGGCTTTCACAGCGCTTGTGAACAATTTTACTTCTTTGCCACCATTCCTTATATACCCCTCTCTTACACTCTCGTCATTGTGACGTACCATCCACGCCATCTGGTGGTTTCCTGTAATTTGCATATTCTTCTTCAAGATGTGTGTGATCATTCCACAGGTGAAATTTTTATTTTAGAGATCAATTTCTGTGGGATTCTGAATTATCCTTAATTTATGGACACGAGTGTATTTTCCAGGTATAGAATTAGATGCAGTAGATGTATGTCTTTTAATACAACCTCCTATTTCTGAAAAACTAACATCCTCAGTATTCCAGGCATGAATTTGACCTTTTTTAATGTTGGAAACATTAGGTCTTTAAACTTCCTCATACTTTATCAAACATTCAAAATTACGTTTTCTGTCTAAATTTTCATCTGACTACAAATTAAAATTCCGCCAAAAGTCTTATAAGAATATTGCACATTGCAGACGATAATATTAAATGAAGAAAGTGAAATAACAAACACAGTGATAATACTGGGTCGGCATAAAAAGTAATTGCGTTTTTTACATGAAATTCAAACAAATAAATTTTCAATTATGAAACCAATCTTCAAGTTCGACCGTAACTGAGTAACATCATTCATGCGTGTAGTCAGAAGAGCAGAGAGCAGATTCTCACTCCTGCCAACATTTCACGTGTCTAAGAGAACCATCAAGGGAAATACTCAATAACAATTTCAAAATTAGAAAGGTTTTCAAAATCGTGAGCAGTGGTTTTGCATTTTCCCTTTAAATGATGTGTAAGAACCAAGCAAGGAAGTTATGAACTCACAGGTCATTTGGACCACTGACTAAATATTCTAATTTCTACCCTTGATATTCTTAGTACAAAAAACTTTAAGAGAGATGGAAAAAAATATTTTCCTTGAAAATAATATTTATTTCTTTTAACTCTCGCGAGCGAAATTAATGAAAGGCGAAAAGTTCAGAACCTACAAATAGCGTTTTTCAATTTGCAGAAAGTCCCTTAAAGACGCGCAAAAAATAATTCGCAATATCTCCGGAAATTATCGTAGAAAATTGGTGAAAATGTTTACTTAGGGTAATTTGAAGGTTTTCTTTTGTTTAATAAAGTCAAAATACATTGTTGCCATTGAGAAAAACGAAGTTGATGCAGAATTAAATATGAAGACGGCCCCTTATGCAAATTAAATTAATAGTAAATTAAAGTATGCGTTATTTGCAAACGAATGGTATATATAACTTTCCTGTATGACGAACGACGACGAAACAAAGAGCAAGTGGGACTTTTTTTTTTTTTCGCAGCTGTACATAAGGACATATGTTGGGACACTAGACCCCTCAATAATTTTGAAAACTTTACACATATGCCTACAGATTTATGCACACATATTCGCACTTAATCCCCCCCCCCCTAAAAAAAGGAGTTGTCAGGAAAATAATAATTAAAATCTGGATAAACAGGTTGCGTAAATAAAATTAGTTCTTGAAAGAATAAAATGCTGGCACATTAAATAATGCGCTTAAGAATGTCTAATTGTTATTTGCCATCACATTATTTATTGCACACACTCGAATTTATTATTTAATGTTTTCCATTAGTTCTGAGCTATGTAATATTACTATCATCTGGCATTTCACACTTTCTTGACGTGAAAAGTCTTTAAAATTACACACGGGCACCAAGCCAGAAAAGTGGCCGTAACGAAAAGCTTTATATCGTGTTACCTTCATAACTGGGCCATTTTCAAAATTTGGCGCCATTTAGTGTCCGCGTGTATTTTTTTTTTTTTTTTTTTTTTTTTTTAAGGTTATAAGGAAATTTAAATTTTCTTTTTATCATGGTTTTTATCAGACATAGTTTTCACTACAGAAACAATAGATAAAAAACATACTATTTAATAACCTTTTTTTAAAAAAAGTAATTAGTAGAGAAGATACTGAAATATAGCTGTCCGAATATTGGATTATGCAACATGTTATGCATAATTACTGCAGAAAAACTAAAATTTATGTCCTGACATGCTTTAACATTGTGAAATAGAGTTTAAATTACATTAGGAAAAGTTTTTTTTTTTTTTTAGGTTTTAAGAAAAATACAGGGCTTTTGATAATTAAATACAGCTGTCCGTACATTGATGCCATGTCTGTTACCATACATTATTTTCAACTTTTTAAACAACAAAATCGAACCATTAGAATGTGGTCAAGAAAGAAATATAAGCAGGCATTTCCGAGTTTTTGAAAGCTGAGTGAAAAAGCAAAAGCCTATTTGTGATAAGTACTTTTATTGAATGCCATGTCTGTTACCTTAATTAGTTGTATAGAATATATTTATTTATCTGTTAATTCAATTAATTAATTTAGATCATTAGTTTTTTAGTTTAAATTAATGTCTCTTTTCATGTTCTTGTGGAATTAGACTCAGGAATTTTTGTTCTTCGAAATGTCATGTCTGTTGCTACACTGTCTACCAATAAGTATTTGGACACCTGTGATAGAAAAGAAAAACTATATTTAAAATCAATAGTTGGTAGTGCCAGGCGCGTAGCCAGGAATATTTTTCGGCGGGGGATATGCGCCTGTAAAAATTTTCGGGGGGAATATGAACTTATATGTGTATAAATAGACGGAATTTCATCACTAATCCAAAAATTTCGGGGGGGATATATCCCGATATCCCCCCCCTGGCTACGCCCCTGGGTAGTGCCTCCACGAGAGGCAATTACAGCGTGACCCCTCCGGGGCATACTTTCCAGAAGTCTTTGTATTACAGCTAGTGGTGGTGTCTTCCACTCGGCTTGGAGGAGACATAGAAGTTCCTTCACAGATTTTGGACGGGTAGTGCACCCCTTAATTCGGCGATCCAACTTGTCCCAGAGGTTCTCGATAGGGTTCAGGTCTGGGCTCTGATCAGGCCAGTCCATTCGATGAACTCCATTGACACCATACCAAGCCTTGGTTAACCTCGAAACATGACAACTGGCATTGTCGTCCTGAAAGTAACAGGGGTCCAACCCGTAAAACTGCCACAACGTAGGAAGCACATCGTCATCCAAAATAGTGCAGTAGGCATCGGCGTTAAGCTTACCATGAATGGCGACCAAGGGCCCCAGTCCATACCAGGTGAAACACCCCCCAGACCATAATTCCACCTCCGCCGAACTTGACTGTTGGCACAATGCATTCTGGCAGGAGACGTTCTCCACGCAGATGCCAGACCCAGACCCTGCCATCCGAACGGTAAAGGGCGAAACTTGATTCGTCGCTCCAAAGAACCCGTTTCCACTGATCTACGGTCCAAATTCGATGTGCTTTGCACCACATTAACCGAGCAGCGCGGTTGGACTTTGTGATCAAAGGCTTATGGGCAGCAGCACGACCATGAAAACCAAGCAGATGTGCTTCCTTGCGGATGGTATTCATCGAAACAAAACTCCCGGATGCCTGTTGAAACTCCTCGCGGATGAGGGCCATCGGTTGAGTGTGGTCCTTCCGAATTTCTCTGGGCAGCACTCGTCGGTCTCCATCTCCCAGTTTCGTTGGTCTGCGACTCGGGGCACATTCCGACAATCACCGCTCACCTTCCACTTCTTAATCACATAGGCCACTGTCGATGTTGGGTACTTCAGATCGCTAGATATGTCCCTTAAGGATCGGCCACATTTGTGATACCCGATAATTATACCTTTCTCGAAATCAGAGAGCTCCGAACTGCGCGGCATCTTGCATGCGACTAATGTCGATGCTGTTTCCTACACGATATATACCGGCGGAAGCCGTGACGTACCTCAGGACCGCAGATATCGTCATTTGCATAGGTGTCCAAATACTTATTGGTAGTGTATAATAAGAAACAGACGTGACAAACTTGGTAACAAGCATGACAAAGAAAAACTTATTTTAAAAAAATGTAAAATATTTTTAAAAGAAAAAGACTATGTAATATGGACAAAAAGACTCTGTACTTATGTAATATATCACTGTGCATTATTTTTTGCTAGCTAAACATAAGTGCACAAATTTCAAAGAAAATGTCCGGTAACAGAATGACAAATTTAATCAAGTCTGATAATGGAAAAATGGAAAAAAATTAAATAAAAAAAAAATGCATGAATTATATTCAAATGATGTTCAGAAACAAGGTATGTGTAATATTATGGAAAAAACTACTTATTTTTTTAAATTAAATTTTTGCTTCTTAAATTTCCAAATTTTGAAAATGACTCAATTACAAAATTATTAGAAACATAAATCCAGCATCATTATTTAGCTTTTAATTTCAGCTCGCTGTTATGACCTTGTGTTTGCGTCGGCTGGGGGAAAGGCACTGCTCAAAATGACTGACCCTCTGGCTCCTTTCTATTCAGTGTAGCTCACTACACTCAGAAGTGACAGCACGGTGATTCTTTCGTGTGTTTATAGCGTTTATTTAGAACGATCGATTCCAATAAAATGTGTAATTTGGACAATATTACGAAAAGGATTTCTTTTACACTATGGCATATGGGGGGAAATTTTTGAAAGTGCCCTAGCACTTAAACGGCACAGCTCAATTGAGCTCAAATTGAAAAATCTATTTAAATGCTTGGTAATGATCTCAATCGTAAATGTTCGTAAAGTCGAGTAAAGTCACTCCAGATTTTTTTTTTTTTTTCCTTCTTCTTTCCTAAAAGTTTCTCACATGCGTAGTCAGATAATGCACACGCACCCGCGCACGCCGTGCGTGGGATAAATTCAAAGGTCTTGCAGATAGTTTACCGGTAATTCCAAGTTTTTCTTTTTTTTGAAAAGATTGATAGTTACCCAAAAGAAATATTTTTTAAGTCACTATATACCGCAAGCGCGTTGCACAGATGTATGCGCGTATGCATATACAGGCGTTCACATACGGACTATGTATTCAGTTATCACGAGCTATTATGAGTTTGCAGATAGTTTTTTCTTTTATCTGACTATGCTCTAAAGCAGTAGTTCGGGTATTCTAGCAGTGGTTCCGGTTCAAACTTTTAAACACTGCTACCCACTTTTTAGAAACGACCAATTTCATCACATTGAATTTTGTTAGATACTTCAAGAGCCGCTACTAGAGATTATGTCACTCGGGGCAAAACCTGAATTTTGGTGCCCGGGGCACGTGCCTCGTTTCTTACCCCCCCCCCCTCTTTATTACGGCCCTGGATACTTAACAATAGCAAATTGTGGAAAGATAAACCAGATACATCTACCACGATCTTGTCGCGACTCAGTTCGGAAAACGTTGCTCTAAAGTGTATTACTTAATAATGTGTGTCATAACTGGTGAAGTTATATTCTGACTATTTTAGTATTTGCCGTAATTTGTATTCTCTATACTGGTCTGGAAATACATGCTTTATTAAAGCTTATATAATTACATTCTATTATTGAGGCTAAAGATGCCATCCAATGTACTAAAATAATGAATGTGCATTCCTCGTGCGATAATAACAAATCACTGTCACCGTTTCTGATTTACTTCCGAGTAGCAGCAACTGGATCACTAGCCTCAAGTGACGGCCGAAGCCTAGAGCGAAAAGTGAGAAGACTACCTTTTTCTGCTTTATAACTTTCGAAATACTTTCATCGGAGGGGGGGGGATTAAAAAAAAAAGAAAAGAAAAGAACTGAGAAACAAGGAAGAGAGAAACTTTAATCTTGGTGACAATTTAGATTTACTTTCATTAACAAAAAGTCGAGCGAAAGAAACACGAAAAATGGACAATGAAAAAGAACATGCAGAAATGGAACACACTATTAATTTTAAGTTACTGTCGGCTGCATTATATTTAACCCCTTCAGTACGGAGGAGCTGGTCGCGGTTATATAATCGTGGTACGGGGAGTTTTCCACAAGATTGGTTGCACATTGCGGAAGCAAAAGATGGGAAAACGTGCTTGGTGGCATCCATAAAAAAAAAAAAAAAAAAAAAAAATTGCTATATACACAAAATTTACTGCTTACAAAATATGGTTAATTATATTTCGGTATTGTTGGCAGATGTGGTAATCATACCCACATAAATTTCCTTGCAGATTCGTTCCTCAACGTGCAGAGAACGTTTCGTGGGTGCCACCATTAGGAGGCGGTAGCACCTGCCTAGACAAAGTTTCGTAGATGGCACCAATGGGCGATTGTAGCACTCAAAGAACTTTTCGTGTATGCCGCCAATAGATGATACCCAGAGAATGTTTCATGGCCGCATCCAATGGGCTGCAGTAGTGACAAAAATGTTAAATATACGAAGTTTTCGTGTTTAAAAATTTAACAGATGAAGCGAAAATCTGTTAATCAACTTTTAAAATGACATATCGTCATTATATCGAAAGCGGGGGTGACACTTTCTATAAATTTACTTACTAAAATTGCATTTTTTAAAGAAACCTTTGAGGGGAGCGGGTACAATTCAGAGAATCGCTAATATATGAAAGTACTTGGAAATTTTGAGGCGTAGTTTTGAGGGTTAATTCATACATTTTTCCACTACTATATTATCTGGCAAGAACATAAAAAACAACCCTACTAGCAATTTTGCTCGGGCTACCACCGGCCACGCAGCGAGCCGATGACAGCCCGAGCAAAATTGGTAGTAGGGAGAGTTACTCAAATAATAAAAGTTTTGCAAATAAATGTATTCATTATTCGCGAAATGAAAGTTGGAAAACTAACTTTGCTTTTACAGGCAATCAAATATATCTAATTAAAAGCGAAGTTTCCTGTGATCATTTTCTAAATAATTATGCGATTTTTTTAAATAAAAATATAATATAAAATTTATAAGTCGAATAACAATTTAGAAGCTATGCTGTAAAATAATTTATCCATAATTACGGAACAAAAATCAGAAAATTGTGATTATTGATGTCTGTAGACCGTACTGGTACAAATTTTTACGAACTTTTAGGTTGATCTGCCCAACATGGGTTAAATCGAATCAAAAATTCGTATTCCACGCGTCAACTAATTAAAATTTGCATTTTGTTGAGATGGAGAGCTATGGGTGTCCCCATTGTTTAGCGTATTGAATTCTCCAAAAATTGTTGGCAGTATCGCTTAGCTGACTTCGGTTTCAGAAAATTATTTTTGGCACAATTTGGCGATGTTTCGAGAAAAACTCGCCAAGCTTGGCG
Source organism: Cheiracanthium punctorium (assembly GCA_038373885.1). Taxonomy (NCBI): domain Eukaryota; kingdom Metazoa; phylum Arthropoda; class Arachnida; order Araneae; family Cheiracanthiidae; genus Cheiracanthium; species Cheiracanthium punctorium. The sequence goes on from JAWZYV010012133.1 coordinate 214,232, forward strand.
ACATTTGGCGTGGTTTTACGAATGGCTGTGTAATGTTTTCTTCCATATAGTCTTGTCTACTTATATAATATTCTAACGTATGCGGTACCAAAATTGACGATATTTCCACGTTACCAACTGCAACAGTTAGATGTAAACATTAGTGCAATAACAATAACACATGTACAAAAATCCAAATTAACAGTTCAATGACGTCAAATGGGGCAAGCATGTGTTACCCAGTAGCTATATTACAAAATAACAATAATGGATACACAAATTTAAAACATCGAATTTACAATACTTGGCCCATTAATTGCTCATCTAAGAAATGTCACCATGCATTGGGATAAAGCACATTTTAGACATTTTCCGTTTCAACATGATGAGACCCAAAATGTGCAGCTTCCCTAACCTAAATAAATTTTGACAAATACTTTTAAAGCCAATGAGATATAATTGGATAAGAAGTCATTGGTTAAAACAAAAATGATTTTCATCGAAATGAGTCCAGAAATTTAGTCAACACTGCACTGAGTATAAAGAGCAGTAAGGTATGGGGCGGCAAAGCTGGCCGCTTTGGCGGCTAGTATACTATGTTGCATTTCTATTGCGCAATCAATGTTCGAGATTGATTGGAATTTCTCTGGAAAAGGAATCTCGTAAAGTTGCTAGGAATTTCGGCGAGATTATATAAGGAGGGCAGATCACGTCCAGCAGTTCAGTTCTGTATTGTCAGCTGTCACAATCAGACGTTGATTCTGCTGAGAGCATAAGGCTCTGTATTGGGTGCTTTTGTATGCGACCTTTCGCTTGTTTCGAGAAGCTTATTTTTTAATGCTTCGGTGTCTTATGCTGTGGAATAGATATCAATTTTCCTCTAGAATTTCCTCTGAATTTTAGCCTGTGAAAGAATTTTAATGTGTGAGAAGTACAGCATCTGAGAAAGCCCGTGCGATAAGCTGGTGCTTGCTCTGTTATAAAGCAAGTTACCCGGAGCCTGATTATAACCAACTGGGGCCCCGGGCATTAATGAATTTGGGGGCCCCCACCTATGAAACTTGATTTATTTTTCATAAATTTTTGATATAAAAAAGAATATTTCAGAACAACATTTGATATTGGGGGCCCTTTCGATCCGGGGGCCCAGGGCAAAGTCCCGATTTGCCCATGCGATAATAAGGCTCTGATTGTTAATGCCTGTGAACTGTGTATAGCATATTGTTCAAGGAAGTTCTAGAATTAATAAAATTTGTGTTTCGTCCTGTCAACTGAACTGTTTACTAGATATTTCCATACACACTGGACTTTTAAGCGACGAACCCGCAAACTAAGCAGAGTTTTTCTACAACAATATTTAACGGTGTCCTTCAAAGATCAACAAGGCTGCTAAGATCTTAAGTCGGCTAGTTACCTCGATGTTCTAAGTAGAGCCACTTCGCCAAAAAAGTTTGAATACCACCACTTTTAAGAGTCATTTGTAAAAAGAATGTTCTTAAACATAAGAAATTAAGTCGCAAACTCAAGACAATTCAGGGTGTTTGCACATAAGCTGTATTAAATTTTCTAAAATTTCTAAAAAAAAAAAAAAAAAAAAAAAAAAAAAAAAGCAATATGCCAAACGTGAATCGGGGGAAAGAAAGTCTTGGAGTACAGAGTATGCGTGGAAGTGTGTTGGTTTAAATTTTTCCTACAAATGTTTTTTAGTTCGTATTGTTTCTGTTTAGCGACAAATTCACATTTTACAAACAACTTTTGATCATAATAAGAAAGAGGGTAATAAGTAACTGAGCCTAATCTGAAAATTGAAGCATTCTCGATTATCCGAAAGCGGTTGGTACCAAATGAAACTTATTGAAAATTATCGAGGTTTTTCGTTTACTCATTGGCGGATCCAGAAGGTGGGCAGAGGGGCTCGTGCCTCCCAGACAAAGTAAGTTCACTTTATAGAAAATTGGCTTAATTTTTTAAATTCAAATGAATTTATAAGGTAACGCAGAAAAACAAACAAACAAAAAAAGTGTCCCCCTCCAAAGTTTGTTTTTGCATCCTCCACTGAATGTGCTTCCCACATAGGCTTAGATAATACAATGTAGTCCAGTTAACTGCACAAATGATTCATAAAACGTTAAGTGTCAAGCATTTTATGAATCAGACTATCACTTACTGTCAATTCAAGGGCAGCGTTTTATCTTTTTTCTTCTCCGCTCTCCCTTTACACGTGCTATTTGCTTACCGATCAACATCCGCCTTTAGCCCTTCCTTACAGTTTTTCTTTCTTTCTTTTTTCTTCTCTTTTTGGAGATGTGTGAGTGAAATATTTTATGAGAAGCAGTTTTTAGATGGGAGCGCTAAAGCAAGCTAGTTTTATATTCATTTGTTAGAATATAATTTTTAAGATTTGCTTTCATCGGAAGGAAAGCCAGCTAATTCAAATTCTCACGTAACAAAATTAAGGGGGAAATAATAATAATCATCACTACGTTTGGAGAGTGCAAAAACAGTCAATCAGTTATTTTCTAACTTTTAGCTCAAATTATAGTAGGGTCTGCTCTAGGGGTGGACAACACAGTCAGGGTCACCGAAATCCGGGTCAGTGAGCGTGAGAAAAATATTCATATGTTAAATCGAAACATATTAAATAACCGAACATTTATATAAGTATCGATTTTTCTTTCGCTAAAAATTCACAATTCGTGATATCCAGGACGGCATTTTTGGGGGGTTGAATTTGTAAAATACTTCCTGTATTAGTAAAGAGAGGAACGACAAAACTGGTAGAGACGATCCCGAAACAGTAAATCCAGGGGACTGCTCAGCCGCCTCTCCCTCCAAAAGACAAAAAGATTTCAAGTTAATACTTCCTTTGTCTGTAGAGCTACTCTAGCATTCTTCTTTTTTTTTAAATCACCAATCCTAGGATTATATATCTCCATAATAGTTCTAATAAACATTTTTTTTTTTTTTCTTTTTCAAAGTCGTCTAAGTTATACTGTATTGTGTTTCAACGAAAAGCTACATGAGGGCTATATACCTGTGCGGGGTTTCTTGGGAGGAGAACTTTTATGCGGTTCTAACAAGGATTCACGTTACATGCGGAGAAAACCACCCGAAACTCCATACCATTACATCGACAGCCACGCGGTACGCCAGAGAGCTGGACCTTCACACTTCAGCCATCTACCATGTTCAGTGTCTTTAGTCAGAGAGCCAGCGAAAAAAAGTCTCTGTTGTGTACACAAACATACAGCGGCTAATCAAGTGCAACTGAGCACATACTGTCTCATGAGCACATATGTGTCTCGGTGCACTGTTAAAGCTGTCGTTTTTAGCGTGGTAATAAAATGAATTGAGCAAGGCTGAAAATCATTATACAAATTGGATATTGCATATAAATGAAAGTTGTGACAGTCAGTCAGTTGAATGAGGGACACAGCTGGTCAGTCGGCTACGCAGTATTTAATTTTTGTACATTGTATGTACAAAAATTAAATTACGCATGCGCAATTCGTTTAGCAAAGTTCAATTTTTGTTTTAGGGTATTAATTGTTAATATGATCATAAAAATATGATCAGTATAATGGCCACATAATGCATAAAATTAAGCGAGTGTATGCCCTACATTTTTTTACAGGGCTACAAAAAAGTACTCTTATATACTGCAGCCTATACACTCAAATCATTTTAAGTGCACTCGTGCCTGAACACTGCATCCGATTGAGTTGAATGAAATTTAGTTAAATGCTTGGTTAAATATCGTGATCGGAATATCAAGTAGAGTCACTCTACATTTTTCTTTTAAATAACGCATTTTTGAAGTCAGTATAATTTCTTTTAGGCATAACTTTTCTGCCTTCAGTTATTCTCGGAGATACACTTAAAAAAATAATAATAATAAACGTAACGCATCGGACAGTTTCGTTGAAAATCTCAAGTTTGTTCATCACAGATGTTTAAAATTTGTTCTTAGAGATGAGTCAGTTAGATAAGACCTTTGTTCATTTTACAGTATCGCTTTTTTACTTCCTTGCACAAAGTAAAAGGAAATATAGTGATGGCAAAAAATTTCGGTATGCAGATTTTACTAAAACAATTGATTTTGACTATCTCTAAATTTACTTTGGAAAAGTGTTTGAGCGACGTCTCATATTAGTATATACATATATTAGTATATTTGCATGTACAATCCATTTTGACTAGTTTTTACGTACTTACGTATATATGGACGTAACTCGCATATCTCTCAAAAAAAATTAAAAAAACTGTTATTCAAAGTGTTGAAATTTTATATTTAGGCTTGTTGTAACACTTAGTTATGCCACCTCCCTCTTTATTCCAATATACTAGATAGTTTATTTACAGGGCCACCCAAAAGAATTTCATTACATTAAGATCTATGGGCATTTTCAATATATCATTCGTCTACAGTAAGTCATTGTTTGGGCCATGCCAAAATCTCGTCAACTGTCATCGATTTTAGCGAGTTTTGCCGAAATATCGCCAAATTAACCGCCAAAAATTATTACGTATTTTGCATAACTCTAAGCCTTTTAACCGTAGAATGTTGAAATTTAGTATTTAGAACTATCATAACATCGAACTGTGCATCTCTTTTTTGTTTGCAATCGAATAAGTATTTTATTTACAGGGTCACCCAAAAGACTTTAAAAACATTAAGGTCTATAAATACCTTCAATTCATTAAAAGTCTGTCATGAATCGCTAGTTCGGCTATGACCAAAATCTCGCTAATTATCTCAAGCTGTCGGCTTTTGGAGAAACATCGCCAAATTAAGTGCCAGAAATAAATCTTTGAAATTGAAGCCAGCGTGGTAATATCTCAAATATTTGACTGGAAATCGCTAAACCTAGTATTATTGCAGTATTTTATCCCTTTCAAATGAAATAAGTTCAGATGAACTGCACCAGAATGGGCTAAAATCAGTTTCAGAGTGAGCTAAAATATTTCTAGGGGGGGGGGGCTTAGCTCACCCTAGCCCCTACCCAGTTACGCAAAATGCGATTTAATAGATGTGCAGGGAATCATGTGGTGTCCACATTAGAGATGAGTTCGGTCTCATTTTTTTAAGCCCGAGCCCGAAGACTTTTAATCCGAGCCCGCCCGAGGCCGAGCAATATTATTAAAGTTGGAGCCCGAGCCCGCAATTTCAGCTAAAGACAAATAAAATTAACTACTTCATTAAGGGGATACAATAAATTTTGGAGCTTCACACACCTTCTAGTCCCCCGTGCCGCTATTTTTTGAAATAAGTACGTCTATTTATCCCATGAATCACTTTTTAAAATCTGTTTCAAGGAGTATGTTCAACAAAGGAGAAATTTTTCACGAACCCGAGCAGGAAGGCAATCGTGAATTACAGAGCCTGAGCCCGAGTCGGGGCCGGGCTCGGGCTTGGGCTTTCGGGCTCGGGCTGAGCCCGTCTCATCTCTAGTCCACATTAGATTTTTTTCTAAGGTTACAGAATACCACCGAGCTATCCGATTTCTTTTAGTCTGACGCAAAAGGATCGATGAAATCGAGGCGATTTCCGACTACCATGTAGAAATATCTTTTGAAATCCGCTCCACAGCTGTTACGATGATATGTGTGTTTCGTATCTTACTCGGTGAAGAAACATTTAATTCCCACTTTAAAAACCTAATGTACATACAGTGGCGGATTTCTAAATAAGCTAGGTAGGCTTTAGACTACACCAGAAATTTTTTACGATGATAAAGCGACGCGTTTGTTCAGTCTACACATGCGGCAAATTTGTAAATCCGCCTCAGCTTTTGCACATATAGAATAGTCTTTGAAATCGACTTACGACATTCTCAATGTCTAACACATTTTATCTCACTAGCTGTGTTGTGTAGGCCGGCGTTGCATAGGTTTTGAAGAAGCGGCCAAGACTAAAGTTATTTTTATTCATTATTTTTTTTTTAAAGAAAAAGGGACAGAGAGCATGTATTGTACGTGCAGATTGAAAGTTTTGCGTCAAACATTTAAAAAGCATTTACAATGGCTCATCACACACCGGTACCATAAATACAAACTCATGTGAGAAATGAAACTTTCAGAAATAAAATGTATAATATATACTAAATTTTGCTAAATTCATCGGCTATGTTTCAGCAAATTTTGTAAGGCGACTCTACGTTAAAAGCATTTTCTAAAACTCTCATTTTTTCATGGGTTATCTTAAAAATACCAATTTTTTTAATACACTAGGGGCCAAGGCCCCTAGACTCGCTACGCTCGCTTTTCGTATGAGGCATTCGGCCCCTAATAAGGCTTATTCGTAAAAAAAAGACATAATTTATCAGACAAAACCCAAAGATTGGATCAGATAGAATATTACTGAGCTACACATTGCTTGGTTCTTGCATGTTCATTCATTGGTACATAAAAATTTAAAATTCACAGTCCGTATAATCGCTGGAAAAATTATTTGCACTCCTCAGAAACACGATGATAATTAATGTTGCCATTCAAAAGTTATATTAATTAGGAGCTAAAGCGTAATAAAATCAGAAAATCTGTTTTAGCTGTATTTTTAACTAGCTGAGTACCCGTTCTCAGCACGGTAGGAAAAGAACATTTTCGTCACACATATAATTCGAATTAAACCCAGTGATGTGGAATCTAAAAAAGTGAAAAAATATTTAAATCATGATGAAACGTTGACGTCATGAGTGCAAATCTGAGATAAGTGCAACATGATGGCACAAAAACTATGTCAGTGTCACTGGCGATCGAAAAAGAAGCAACTTCTCTTGGATGACCTTGCCCAGGCTATTTCTCGATGGATCCGGTATCGTGGAACTGCTTCTATAAGTTGTACGCGACGCTAGGCGTTAAATTAAACTAGAAATCTGGAGACTATCCTGCTTATAGTCTCCACACACAGGATTTGGTCAAGGGGTGGGGGTGTCCTCCGTCGGGGTCTTCCTAAGGGGTCCTAACTCGTATTTACGCTATGTTTAGGAGGAAACCAGCCATATATGTTTCCTAACATATGCATGTTGCGATTACAGTTTTATTTTCCGAACAGGATACAGGAAAACTCCGAACGGTTAGGTCGGCGGAAGCGACCTGTTTTGATCCAGAAACCTCCCGTCTTCCAGTTCAGAACGCTATGCGCTCGGCCACTGGTCGGACTAAGTCACAGCTAGGGGAATATTATAAGCACATGGGACCTTTCTTGTATACATGGCGATTCTCTATCTCTACCTAAACGCATTCTTTTTGCACTTCTTATGCAACGACCTATGTTTGAAAAACAACGTCTTCCAGACATGACTGAAATACCTATTGCTTTCTGTACATACACCAAAAAAAAAAAAAAAAAAAAAAAAAAAAAAAAACGATCATCAATAACAAATAAACTCAGTTATTTTGTTAACTATGATAATTGAAAACCTTAGAATTATGATAATTAAAAAAATATTATTTTCTTTGAAAATCTTGCTTAAGTAGTTAAATAGATAAATTAACCTAAGTAGATTGATAGATAAATTCATCTTAGTACCTACTCAAATACTAATATACAAAATCCTTGAGAGATTTACCCGAAAGTAATTGCACTACTTTGTTCAATTCAAATAACGCTTCATCAAATATGTTTTGGTCAAATTGAACAGCATCGCGCTGTAAAGCACGTTTTATTTTTATTTTACTGGCTGGAGAACATGGATAGATGCGTGCGATCTCTTCGAATTATACAATGCGTGACGTCAAATTGCCGTCACCGGAACTCTTCTGGGGAATTTGATTGGTAGATGGAAGTTTATTATTTCGCTGGTAAAGCAAATTTATAGCTTTTATTTGGCGACTTGCGTATATGTATAGTTAATAATTAGCTCTTAAGAAAACAATTCTTAATATGTTTTCTTTGATAAAAACGACGAAACAGCTAGGATTGCTAGTCACCAATGCAGACTTTTCATTATTTGGCGATTTACACACCCAGACAGCACAGCAAACTTGCAGCAAGCTTGATTTATCAAGTCAATAAACTTGAAAATTTCAAGCGTGTAAGCTTAATGAAGCTTGAATCAAGTGTTCAAGTTTACACTTGCCCAACTTGCATTAAGCTTGGCATAGCAAGCTTAATTTCAGGCTTAAAAATTTTTCCTTTAAAAAAAAATTCCTAAATTCACGGGGCGCCCGTTGGCGAACCCGCCCCACATATTTTATCTTTCCACGCATTTTCCCCTCTATGCTGAAATTTCAAGTTATTTTAATCTGTTTCCATCAAGCGTCCGCGGCTGGGATCGAACTCGGGCAGGGGCGTAGCCACGGGGGGGGGGTTAGGGGGGATGAAAAATTTTTTGCCACACAAAATGCATATTCTTCACTACATTATCACACACACGCATACATATATATGAGTTGTAGTAGTCGTAACCCCCCCCCATGAAAAATTTCTGGCTACGCCCCTGAACTCGGGACATAAGGTTTGGGAAGCCAGCGTCCTAACCATTCAGCCATTCTGCCTCGCGCAGATATGACTAAAGTTTGAAGTGACTGTTATGGTTGTCAAGCCGTTTTCTGGCGAGATTGATCAGTGGCCGATGCCCTGTTTCTTTTATTTTTCCATGGGTTGAATCAAAATTAAAATAATGTTATGTGTGATTTATAGACTTTACTAATAGTGAAATAAGCATAATATAAACTTAAAAGCAGCACACCTTTTAAAACATTCAATATCGCGACACTCATGTTGGGCAATTTTGGCCAAAATCGAGACAAACGACTGATTTTGAAATTAATTTCGTAGTATAATTGTATTTTATTTTGAAGAATTTTCATATTTGGAAATATAGAATCTTTTTTTTTTAATTCTATGGTCAAGTACATTTATGACTAATGATAAATTATTTGTTATGTGGATGTGGCTTTCCAAATCAAGCAGTAATCAAGTTGTATTCAAGCTTGACAGTTCAAATGACTTCTCCAAGCTTGCTGCAAGCTTAAAATGGATTGAACAGTCAAGCTGCTTGTATTAATACGTCAAATTCAAAGAAATGTCAAGATTGATTTAAGCTTAGGTACTGTCTGGGCATGCTCACAACCAGGGGCGTAGCCAGAAATTTTTCATGGGGAGGGGGGTTACGACTACTGCAACTCACATATATGCATGCGTGTGTGTGATAAGGGAGTGAAGAATATACATTTTGTAAGGCAAAAAATTCCTCATGGGGAGGGTTATGACTAAGGTGACCATACGTCCCGTTTTGAACGGGACAGTCACGTTTTTAGATGGCTTGTCCCGTTGTCCCCAAGCACAGCTTCGGGACACCGTAATGTCCCGTTTTTAGAAAATGTACCCTGCAATGTCCCGTTATTAGAAAGAGAACAACCCACGGTAACGATTTCAATAAAGGCCGCTAAAAAATTTAAAATCATCCAACTTCAGTGTCTGTAAAAAAAAAAAAAAACTGACCTCCCGCCCTCCCTTCTCGAGACGCAAAGAAAACGCCGCTGTCAACTTTGTGTAACGCACTTTGAGTTATTTATTTCATATACTTTTTAATTCGGCGTAAAATGGGTGTCATTCTACTTCATGTTTGTCAATTTCACGCTATTCTACGTACTTGGAATTGCTTTGTTGCGAAGTAATGAATGATTATGCCAAATCTGGCAACCATTATATTTTATTTTTTCAGTTTTTGATTAATATATCTTCTAAAATAATTCGATTTTCGAAATTCAAATCAGCTTATCAGGTTCCTCGGAATTTTTCGAATTTGTGGGTACCTTAGTCGAAACTCCCCACGGTTTAGGAGGAGTTAGCCCAAGCTTTGACAGCGGCCTTTACTTCTTTTTAGAATAGAGAGATTTATCTTTAAGAGAATAATAATAACTTTTTTTGCATTCAATTATCTGTGTTTTAACTAGTTAATAATCTTATCTAATCTATATAATACGAACCAAAAATAATCTTTAAAACGTTTGTTTTAAAAATCTTTCTAGGGAGGCTTTTGAGTTCACCTAATTACGCCAATAGATACAACACCCTATCAAGGGCGCCGGCAGGATCATTTCCAGGGGGGTGCACCCAAGATATATATAATATATACATATACAGGGTGTTCTTGAATTCATAGGCCAAACTTTCAGAATAAAATGCATATAAAGAAGCAGTTTTTGTCTAGCAGATTAGCAGTGTAGGGTTAGCAATAAAGAGTGTAGGTGGCAATATAGCAAATGCAAAAGAAATGAAAAGGCTCTACTGTAAATGCTCAAATGTGCTGGTAGCGTCTAGCAAGTGATTAGCGCACCCTTACGAAGATGCCAGGTGTTCTACTAACGTTTGCAGCGGTTACTAAAGTTTTGCAATGAGGCCCTCATCTGTGTCAACTGGAGTCTCGTAAACGAGTGCCTTGAGGTGTCCCCAAAAGCAAAATTCGATACTTGATTAATCTAATGAACGTGCTGGTCAAGCGATTAGTTCAACTTGTCCAATCGGTCGGGGGTCAAAGATGACAATGGGGTAATTACGCACATTATTTGGGAAATAGGCTGGAGTCCTATCGTGCTGAAACTATCTACATTTTTCATTTCAGACCAATCTTTGCAATGCAGAAAAATGCTTCTTTGTATCTATTTTAACGATCTTCCGGTACACCCTGTATACATACATATAAAAAATTAGACTATTTGGGATTTGAAGGAAGAAGAATCTTGACTGGAAAATGTAGCATCAATATATCAAATAAACACAGTCATACTTATTTTGTCGCAGCTGAAAGGTACTAAATCTTAAACTATTAATTTGGCCTAATTAATAATACCGCAATTTAAGTATACTAATAATTAAAAATTTAAAATATTTTGATAGCATTGTTTAATATTTAAACAGGCGAATTTTCCCAGAAAAACGGAAGCGAACTATATTTTCTCTAGCATTGATGTATATAGCAATTTTTGGCTTAGGGATCCCCGCCATGTCCAGTGCCGAGAATGGTAGATCGCTGAAATGTGATGGTCAATAGTTCTGGCCTGTCGTGCGGCTTTCAATCTAACGGTTTTGAGTTTGGGCCGGTTTTCTCTACATGTAACATGAATACGTGTTAGAACCCCTAAAAAGTCCTCCGCCCAAGGCAACCCCCCCCCACTTTCCATCACAGATACCTCATGTGCAGGTTTGCCTTAAGTGCACTAGGTAGAGCATCCGCATATTAAAACAGAGTCCATGTTTCGAAAGTGGCGCAATGATACCTTCACTTAATATTTGAAAAACCACCATGTCAAAAAACTCAAAATACAAATTTTCATCTAATATTTTTTGAGTTTAAATCTCTGAAAAATTAACTCTATAATGTTAAAAATAAATGTTACACTTTAAGCGTTAAGTCCTAAAATAATTGTATTTAATCATATTCACAGTATAGAGTCTCGATTGTTCTAGTTTTCTCATACATCTCAGTTAGTGAAAAAACCAGTTTAGCTCCCAAATAAGGACCAACACATATAAAACAGGCGATTTTTTGTTATTGCAAGACAAAAATTGAAATACTTGGTGCACCCAGAAGCCCTATCAGAAATCCCTCTCCCAAAGAAAGTGGGTGTATTTTTTCTGTAGATATCCTCATAGACATTTCTGTGCAGTGTTGACATGCTGCTTTGGCAATGGCGGGATACTGCTGTACAGAAACGAGTCAACGTATCAATACAAAACAATTGACTATTATTTTCTGATATTATTAAACTGATGTTAGTAACCTAATATGTAACTACATTTTTCATTTAAATATGCACTTAAATCACAAAAATTGTTGTATCCCCATTTATCTATTTATTAATTTAATGATTTCGATAGTTCGAAACACATCCGGTCCCGTCTACCTCGAATATTATCAAATCTAGTTCAAAATATTTTTTACTAATTGCGGGCACATGCCGTGAGGTGAGGCCAACAGTACTACGACCGTAAGCGTTGGTCAATGCATTTTGAGGGCTCATGTGCGTTCGCCAACATTATCCCAAAATAAAAATGTGGATGCCTTCTCAAAAGTTTAAAATTTATGTACTATGTTAGAAAATATTAAGCCATAAACACAGGTCTAAACAGCTAATTTAATGCGACAGTTACACGTAGAATTCAAAATATCACACTCACATTCAGGCTCTTTTTTTTTTTTTTTACTGTCCTAAAGGTAAAACAAATTACTTTTATTTTCAGGTTAATTATACTTCAAACTCCAGGGGGGTGCAAGTGCACCCCCTTGCACCCCCCTCCCGGCGCCCATGCACCCTATAGAAATATATTTCATACTTTGTCAATGAATTGAACAAATGAAGGGCGTAGATGCAAAAGTCATTATCCACTTTCTCAGGTATTTACTTACTCATATCACCGTGTTCGTCTTTTTAAGACGAATCGGATTGTAATAGTGATTTGGACCTTAATGAACTTATACAGAAGATCTCTTTTTGATGCATAACTTATATATTACCCAATTCAATGTCTGTTTTGCAGCAAAACTCACAAAAAATTCAACCACAATTCCCGGTAACCACACACAAATTGCACAATTCTCGCAGTAATTTCAGGTAGGCTTAGGGGGTTGTTTTCTTCACATCTGTTGATGTTTTTAGTGAGTAACCAAGAAACCTTTCTAATAAAAGGGTTTTGCGCGTTGATTTTTGTTTTTTTATTGCCCCCCAAAGTAGCTTAGTGAAAACTAATGCTTAGATATTTATTTATTTATTTTTGGTACTTTTGTTTTAAACTCGTAGCTATTTTGGTTTAGAACTAACATTATCCATAAATGTTTGCTGCAAAACTCATGTTTTCCATGTCTAAATTTAAATTCTAGCTTTAAAAGAATTATTGCAGGTTTAGGACTATGTGTATAAGTAGCTGTTTTGGTAGCAAATAAATCACGCACAAAATAAATAAAATCAAACCAATATGCCAATATATCATGTTTGTTAATAATAATCATTTTACTTTTGCCTTTTTCTAGGAATTCGAAAAGTGGAAAGAGTGAGTTTTGCACCTACACCCTTCAAATGTTGCACCAAATAATATACTTCTCTTTTTTTTTTTTTTTTTTTCCCGTTTTCTCACCTTGCGTCACGTTTGAACGTCCGGTACACAGTACTCAGCGACGGCGTGTCCATCACGACGAAAAGTAACAGGAAAAATCCTGACGTCAAGAGGATGAGGAGGCATAGCAGCACGGTCAGTAGTAGAGCCACGGTGGAAACGTGTTGTAAGAAACGCGCACACGAAAACTTGGTCAAAACGAAAACGAAAACACGCTAAACGACGGCACAGAGAGAGCAGGGGGAAAAAAACCCGGCGTGGAAACGTTCAAATGGCAGTCCGGAAGGCGTTTGGTCGACTGAACCACTCTCACTGATGCAGTCCGTGATAAAAACGAAAGGGGAGAAACAACAAATAAAGAAAGTGAACTTAGAACTCATCTTCCGATGATAGGAGAAGGTCACATGGTGGAAGGCGGGAGGATGACGTCGCCTTTGATTTCAAAATGTTCCGAATGTTTCTAGTATTTACTTAGCTTGTTGTTTTTCGTTATGTTTTGAATAAGTGTTTGTAGAAGCAGGGTACGTGCCTTTTATAAAGGGCGTTAGTGACCATCGCATGTGACATAATAATACAAGCATAATCAATTTTTTTTTCCTATTTCTTTAACTTTTAACGGTATTTTTAAAAACTTCGTAGAAAAGTTGAAAGAGAAAAGAGAGGAAAAACACCATTCGAAGTGTGCATGCATAGAACAAACACTCAAGGTGGAAACCACGGGCGGTGCAGGTGCACTCTTGCACCCTACAGAATATGAAGGGAGAGAGGGCAGTGAGCGTATAAATATAAGTATTTTCATTAAAAAAAAAAAATCCTTTGAACTGAATCCAGTTGAAAAAAATTAAGCCTGAGCGAGCGATATCTTGATTGCTAATTGTCACGTTAAATTTAGATATTTAGACTTGATTCAATGTTTCCTACTATTCTAAATAAATTTTAAATTATTGAGGTGTCTTTCCGCATATTTATTTCTGACTCCGATTCATTCTTTTTCATAACATTGTGCGTGGGGTGCATGTACTCATATTGTTATGGAAATCACTAAGTCGGTGTTTTGTTAAACAGTCCAAAAAGCTAGATTACTGGAAAAGAAACTTTTCAACCCATAATTCAGAAAATCGTACCACCGGTGCCAGAGAAAAGTACAGAGCTTACACAAATTAGTATCAGTCAGTAAATCGCTAATAATAACAGCAATAGCTCAAACAAAGACACTGAACTTCTAACGGCCTATCCACTTGCAATATCAGCTCAACTGACTCACTCACTCACAAATCCGAGATCGCTCTCTTTTTAAAGCTTTCTTGATTTGGCATAACGTGACTCAGATATTCCAGGGTGGTTTCTCGTAACTTCTTTCCTATGCAAGATAAACAGAAAATTCTGGCATATTCGAGAAACTTCATGTTGTCGCCAAGTTACCAGAGGGTCACCAAGGTCGGGGGGCATAGATTTACTAGATAAGTAACGATGCCTGTAAATCTCCATTTCCCACCACAGATTCAGTATGGCAGGAAAGCGACATTACAGTTTTGTAACAGGGTTTCCCAAAACCACTATCCAAGGATTTTATTCATGAAGTATGGATTCATAAGCATATACAGTACATTACAAAGTTACGTAAAAAAAGATACAAAATTTCATGGCATCGATTAAAATTTTCAGATTAAATAAAGGCAAAATTTAAATTTTTACGCTGATTCCATACAAAACAAACCCCCAATTATTATAATTTGCCCCTTGCACTAATTGTGTGATATGCAAATTTTCAGCTTTTCATCATAAATAGACGCAGAGGCATGGGCGCTGGCAGTATAGGGCAAGGGGGGGGATGCCCCCCCCCTGGATTTTTGTATGCAGTGTTTTCCCTTGCTTTTTTGCCCTTTTCAACATGGTGAACATACGTTGAAGTAGTCTTTGCCCTCCCCTCCCCCCCTGGGAAATATTCTGTCGGCGCCCATGCGCAGAGATATATTTAAGCAAAGTTGGTAAAGGGTTTTCCTAAAGCAACTATAGCCAAACTATTATGCATTTATTCAATGAATATTTTCCTTCATAATTTGTGTACAGCCTCTGAAATACTATCTTCGGATGGGATGTTTTCTCTTCAAGAGCCACTGAAAAGTAGTTTGAGTCAGCATGTATTTATTTTCCTATCTCTGAACCTTTTTATGAAGGCTAAAAATTTGTACATAGCCTAGTGAACGTATGGGGTACAATTTACTAATAGGGAATTTGCGCAGGGCTGTATAAAAATATAAATTTTACATCTGCTTAAATTTAATCTACTGTAAATTGTAATCGATACAATGAGGGCCGTGTGTGTTTTTATACAAAGATTTAACTATTTCATCGTTTAAACACCAGTTTCTTTTGAGCGTTTTTTTTTTTTTTTTTTTCTAAATTATATCAGCGAAAAATCCATAATATTAATTTTAAAGATATCATGCACACTTACGAGCAATAAACCTATAAGAACTCAAAACTGGCACTGCGAAGTAGGCTTGAGCGTCATCCACTCAGGACATATTTTCAAAACTATTCTGCATTTCAGAGTTTTTCTTGAATGTTCCATAATATTTACAGGCAGGGACGTAACAAGATGCTCAAATGTTATTAAGAACAATATTGTGAGCAATTGTAAACTAACTGCTATTATTTTGTATAACACTGATGTATTTTACCAATTGTAATCCAAAAATTGTGCTGTAAAAAAATAAAATAAAAATGAGGGAAACCGCTGCTTGCTGGACCTGAGCCTGGAGCTAGTGTTCAGCAGGACAGTAGGACACTCAAGGAGCTAAAACAGGTTTTAACCCAAATAGGTAGGCCCAGGCGCGTAGCCAGGAAAATTTTTTTGGGGGGGGGATGATATGCGCCTGGAAAAATTTTCGGGGGGATATGAACTTATATCTGTATAAATAGACGGGATTTCATCACTAATCCAAAAATTTCGGGGGGGGGGAATATATCCCGATAACCCCCCCCCCCCCCTGGGTAGGCCGTTCCTGAAGGTAGTATCCTATAGTATCCTCTACCTAAAAATCCAAGAAAAATTAGATACAACTTATTTGAAAATGTCATTTCCTAAAGTAGGAAACATTTTGACCCCCCTCCCTCCCTCCTCAAATGTTACATGGCAGTTTAAGCCAATGGTTGATTGGATGCCAATAAATCAAGTCTTTGTGTGAGAAATTCTACCTTTTCCATTTTTTAAGCACTCTCCCAAAACATTTTCCCGCTCAGTGCTTGCTTACGGGTTTAAAGCTTGTAAAAAATAACCGCGAAGAAATATCCTGATTTTATTTTCGAGCCTCAGATGTAATTTGATCTTTTTAAAAACTATTTAAAAGCTGCCCTATTTCTAGAAGAAAGAGAGTGGGAGAAAAGGGAAAATCGTTCATATTTTGAAACTTATTCATGGCTTAATTTCTAACAACAAAAAGGACGAGAGCTGCAATTTATTGTACTGTATAATTTACAGTGCAATAAATTAGAGCTCCTACACTTTTTTGGTTAATTGCTTAATTCATTATAAAATTAAATAAATTTTTGCTAACTAGAGTAATTTTATCCAATGTAATAAAATTAATATTAATAAAAACATTTATAAAGGATATTAAAATTTTAAATTCATTAAAAAGGGAAAAAAGCAGAAAACAAGTTCCCTTGAGCACCCATGTAAATTAATATCGACTTAAAAAAAATCCACATTTGAGACGCATATGCTTTTTTTTATGTGCGTTTAAATATTTCTCGGGAACGGCTTTACCGATGTGGACAATTTTAACTGTATTCTATTCTGGTAGATTTTCAGATGGTCTCACATATTTTTCTATGACGTGAAACAGACTTTCAGAAAATCAGAAAAATCATATTTATAAGATTATCATCAACGTATGCTTATTATGGATCTTGTGTTATTTTTAAAATAATTAACCTTCTAGTGTCTATATTGTTACTTCTTGAAGTCAGCTAATTTTCCTTTTTATTAAATTTAAGTTTGTTGATATTTCTCAACACCTCAAAAATGTCGCTCATTTTTTTTTTAAATAATCAATTTCAAATCAGATTAATTGAACCAGACGCATTATTCACAAAATCAAAATACAGATTACTTTAAGAGCTCAGAAAATGATTAATACCAATGGGGATTTCAGGAGACTGCCTCATCCGACAGCAATCATCTGAATATCTAAGTCACGCCTTCAGGTTAGCATAAAGACGCCAATGCTACTGATAACGGTGAACGTGGTACTTGACACGAGGTAAAAATTTCTCCACATTCAGATATCAAAAGCGCAAAAGACAAAGAAAGATAACACACAATGATAAAAACAAATTCTGAATCTATTTTGAAATTCGAAAAAAAAATTTTTTTTCCTAAAAGAAAAAAAGTTCGGTGGAGAGTGGCCTAACTAAATCCTAGGGTTATATCACGGACGTAGCTATAGCGTGTGTGTGTGTGTGGGGGGGGGGGCATTCTTATTGAAAATTTGATTAACGGTAAATCCTACTATATAGTTAAGCTGGTCTCTTACTCACTGATTCTCTAACAGTTCCAGGTCTCCAAGATCAAACTTTTACCACCATTACTCCCAAAACATTAATAAGTACAAAACGCGCAATAAAATCTATACCGTTTGTACAATCTGCTTGATATTTTTCATAATTATTTATTTATATAGATATATATATATAGTAGAATGGCTAAACTTACGAATCAAGGAATCATTCAACAGTAGTTATGATAGTCCAATATATTCAATGAACATAAAATCGTATCCAAAAAAGGCATAGGTAGATATTCCCATAAATAGAAAATCCAAACAGCGGTAAAAATGAAAAATAAAAATGGAATTGGAAGGAATAAAACAATGGGTAGTAATATTTAAATAGAAAACAATCTGAGCTACTTTCAGGGATGTTAACTCCAACATTCGATTTGGGAGCACTCCAGGAGCAGAAAAAATTTCATTTGGGAGCACCTCGGGAGCAGAAAAATTCTATTTGGGAGCAGAAAAATTCCATTTGGGAGCACAAAAAATTTAGCTTTCGTGAGGAAAACTAAGATTTGGGATCAGAATTAACATGATTTTGGAGCATAAATTGAAGATTTTACTGTGTTGACTCTAGAAAAAAGAGCCGCCTGGGGGGAAATTTCAAAAAGGGCACCCTGTTCTCAAAAAGGACACTTTGTGTTTCCACAAGAATGTACAGGTAGATAACATATCTAGAAACTGGTTTGAAACTATCTGATCCCCGAAAATTTAACATGTAGAGTTGTAATATGTGTTCTGACTTACAATGCATAGTTAGATTTTTTCCAGTTTGTCTTTAGTTCCCCCCCCCCTTCTTTTGGCGAAAATATCCTGTAGAAGTAAGTGTAAGCGAAATAGGAAAAATGATTTGTTGATAATATTTTGCTCTAAACATGACATAAATATGTGAATTAAATCTGTACATAACTAGAAGTTTTTGATTAAAAAAAAAGAAGTTTTAATGTAAGTAATTTTGAATTTTCTGCTTATTTTTTTTTCTTAAAATTACGTGATGTAGATGTTTATTATTTATAAGAATAGTACATTTATTGAAGAAGGTTTCAGAAATTTTTAACCAGACATAATTTGTTAGGCAGTAGGGGAAGGCAGAGGGACTGTTAATTTTTGTTCCACAATTTTATCACACTATCACTACTGGACCACAATTACTGGATCACATTCATATATGATATTTCACCTATATTGTACAAACTTTTAAAGAGAAAAGGACTGTCAGTGTAAGTGGATTAGGATAGATGTGTTTAGCATGTAATAAAAATAATAAAATTTCTGCAGTGCAGGATGTATAAAATTTAATAATATAAATCATAATTTTATTTAAATTCTTTTGTTCGCAATAATTATTGAATGATTACCAAGTAAAGATTTTTAAAGTAACTGAATATATACCTTTATTACTATTAGACATTATTTGGAATTGCATCAAACAATTCAACTCATCCATCAATTGATAACTTATAGAAATTGGGAAAATTGAATTCAGAACACAGAAGATTGCTAGAATAAATGACATAGTCATGCAAATTTTGTATTACATCCGATGCAAGGACGTACCCAGGGGGGTGGTCCAGGGGATCCGGACCCTCCCGAAATTTCGATTTTTGTTAGCAAAATAACAATGATGAAGTCTTTTTTTGGAAAATTCTCCCTTTTTCAGTGTTTGGACCCCCTCCGAAATTTTTGGACCCTCCCCGAAATTTTTTTCTGGATACGTCCCTGATCCGATGGTTGGAATGTACAACACCATATCAAATCACTGAAATATATTTGTTCTTGCTCATTCGTGAAAAATGAATATAAGGTTTTTAAAAAGCACTATTCTTTAAATAAAAAATAATAATAATTACTACATGTAAGTTTTTTAGCAGGTATAAAATAAATATTTTTTTTAACTCACAAAATTGTCCAAGGGTATGGAATACAGTTTAACATATTTTAAATAATTTATTTTTCATAAAGCTTTATTTTTAATTTTTTGTAACATACTTAAAAAGGTCTCTTTAAAAATTTTCTTTCTTAAACCTTGCTTTAATCTTTTGAAAATGAAAAAAATATTAATATTTTATTTTAACTATCAAATGATTTTAATCAGCTTAAAATAATTAAAATAATAAAAATAATTAACATCCTTTTGCCAGAAGTACTCAAACAAATTATGTATTAAAAAACCTTCCAGAATTATTTCGATTTTTTTTTCTTTTAGTTTTTAAAAACTGAAAATAAGCTTAAATTGATGACAGTTTGTTTTATGAATAACCTAGCTGTTAACTTATGACACAGTTTGCTTTCTTAAGACATCCTTTCCCAGAACTAGTTATCTTTTGCTTTTAATATTTTTTTCTTCATTCATTAAAATGTGAGAATTAAAAAAAAAAAAAAAAGAAAAAAAACAGAAAATATATAATATGAATATTTAGAATACCAAATCTTGTCAATAGTCTGATTTACTAAATTCTGCAGTAACTCTAATTTTATATAATTAAAACTGTGGCGTAATAAGAGGGGGGGGGGCGCCCGGGCGGCAAGATAAAAAAAAAATGGTGGCCGGCAGGACACTTAAAAATAATGAATGAACTTAGATGATGGGCAGAAACTGAAGGACGCACGGGCCATAACCTAGTGCACTGCCGGGGCGAGCAAGGGGGGGTAGGGGCATAACCCCCCCCCCCACATAGAAATTTTGCCATCAAATGTAATCTGCACACATTACACATACCGTACATATATGTGAGCAGCGCAACCCCGCCCCATGAAAACTTCTGGCTACGCCCTGTACACTGCTAAAGCAAAAGATCATTATTATGCTCCTTTTTTGGCAAAAGTATAATGTCTTTCAATTGCTTTATTCGCAAAACGTCAAATGTAACGTCAATACACGTTAGAACTCTTTAAAAAGTCATCCAACCAAGGCACCCCCCTTAGGAGATATTCCTTGTCTAGGCTTGCCATAACAAACAAGCAAATCCCGCAAAATTTTCGAATCGCAAAACGTCGTTTTGCTACGGCATACTTTCTGTATCATCCTTAATTATGTATGGTTAGTAAATAGCTGTTATACATTAAGAATAATATGTACTAAGAAAGCCGATTAAAAAGAGGAAATTATTTTCTTCCCCCAACTCCTAAGTGAAATGCCCAGGTACTGCCGCGATCGGGCTTCTCATTGAGTCAGCAAAAACAAAACATACTAGAGAGGCCCTTTTTCGGGTTACTCGGCTCGTGCAAATGCAAAGACAATGAAAAAGGCAGTAACAGTATTTCGATCTGAAAGAATAGAATATTTGAAAAAGGCATTTGTGGGAAAGATCCGATTTCATAGACGGTTTTCATGAAAGGGCCGCTTTCAATCGAACCTATTTTTATGATGGAGTTATTGTACTCAATCGTATCTCTGTGAAGGAGCCGTTTTAATTAACGCATTTTCGTGATGGGCCGCAAATGAAATAAAAGTGGTGATTCCTGACTAATAATAATAAAAATGTAAAAGCAGGAGGGCGCATAAATAAGAGAAATAGGGCTGCCGGGCGCTAAAAAGACGATAAAAGGGCCGCCGGGCGCTGCGCCCTGCAAAATTAATCTAGAGTCAACACTTATAATAAATGCAGATAAGGAAAGCAAAGTTTGCAAACGTGGCAAAAAATTAACAGAGTCAAAATGACGTATTCGGCGCAGCTCGGTGCAAAAATCGGCTAAAAGCGCAGTTCGGCGCAAGATTTGCGTTTTGGAGCAGCTCGGCGCAATCGGCGCAGAATTAACATCCCTGTACTTTAAAACTCTGAAAAGCCAATCGTTACCTAATTTTTAAGAGATTTTTCGCTATTTTAACCCTCCAAGCGGCTGAGACGTAAAATCCCGTCAGCTCGTTCCAGTTTTCACTGCAATGCATCTATAACTTTAATTATTTATAACAGTCATAAAATATGTTCCAATATTAAAGCTTGTAAGTAATTTAGGAACTTGTTTTTTAATAATTAGAAATATTCATATCAAGATTTTATATTTTTGCATAAGTTTAACGCTACATGAAAATTTTACAGTAAAAACAACTTTACATTATTTGCCCATTTCCAGGACGCTCAGAGGGTTAAGCTCTACTTTATTTCCGAGAGTAAAAAAAGTAAATCATTTGCATGACAAAATTAGCTAGCTGTCGCAGGTGAGCGAGACGTCATACTGAAGCCACAGTTATCAGGCTTTGAAGGGAAAATTGCGCAATTCCAATTCCTTTAAAATAGTTTTTCTAGATTATTCAGCTTTTTTTTTTTTTTTTTTTTTTTTTTTTTTTCAACAAATAAAATGATTTCGTCTGCATGAATTATTGATATAAGAGGGGATGTTACCAACGAAATGAAAGCTTCGAATGCTAAGTTTTCGCACAGTTTTAGAAGAACGTGAAATTCCGATTTTGGTATATAAAAAAAATTAATATGAAGTTATTTATTTTAAGTGGACGAAGATTAAATATATTGAGTGAAGACATATTTTGAACGGCGTAGTTTGAAAAAAATCATGCTATTTTAGTACATAAGTACAAATAAACTAATTATGTCAGGCACTGCAAAATTTGAGACTGTCTTTTAACAAGCTGTACTACATACTGAAATAAACGATCAACTTGTATCAGTTACAAAACTTTACAAAAAATTCTTTAAAATCTAAGATTTTGCAAAACGTGTCACTCTTGGAAAAATTTTGCGTGCAGTTCCATGTTTAAGAATTTTTTTCTGAAAGTTTAACAAAAGCCTGTTTTTTCGTTTATTACAGTGTAAGGCAGCTTATGAAGAACCATCTTGTATTTTTTTCGAGACCCTGGTGCTATTAGTTTATTTCAGTTTGCGTACCAAGACCAAAAACAGGGTTTTTTTTCCCTTCGAGCTACAGCCTTAAATGTCTTTTCTAGCGCCCGTTGTAATTGCCTCCACAATGGGCTTTATTTTCCAGTTTTACGATAAATAACTTGTAAAAAAATTAGTTACATCACAAATTTTTAATTTTAATTGTAATTTTTTTATTACCGATTAAAATGTAAAGTTTACAGGACAATATTCGGCCGAAATTAGCATTTTTGCGTAGACTAAGAAGAGAGAGTTCAGACGAAGGGCGGATTAAAGAGGGGCGACCGCCCCCCCCAGACAAAAGAAATTAATGAAAAAGATCATATTTTACTTCCATAAAATGGACGTATATGTCAATCTTCTAACTAACCGCCCCCACCGACAAACTAACCGCCTCCCCCCCCCCCCCGAGTTTCGAGACGATATGTTTTTCTGTCCTAACTTTATCTCTAAGCAAAATTTCTTGCATTAATCCGCCACTGGTTCAGACCCCTAACCCCCACCCCTTATATACGTTTGTGGATTACAGGCCTTCAAAAAAGTAAAATCCCCTCTAGATATTTTAAGATCTCTTAAGGGGCTGTAATTACAGTTATTTTTGGCGCATTTCTGAGTGTTGATTGTTAAATTTCACATTCAAAGACCATCCATAAGAAAAAAGTGCAACGACCATATACAGTAAACCGCAAAAGTTTCGAGACGATATGTTTTCCTGTCCTAACTCTTTCTCTAAGCAAAATTTCTTAATGATGTAAATTAGTGATTTGTAGGTTTAGTCCTCCTATAAGGTAGGCAACGAATATAATGTGCGAAAATTGTTAATTTAAAAAAATACCAAGCGTCAATTTGAAAGCAGAAGTTTTGAGATGATTCAGTTTTTCTAAACTTTCATTGAAATTAATCGTCTTAATGTAAGGAAATACAGAAATATATACTGCATTTTATAAATAATATGCAATTAAATATCCTTTTGCTTTGAGGACTGCGGTACATCATATGGACATAGAAGGAACAAGGCTTCCTAAAGATGAACCTAGGGAGTTTTGGCATATTTCGATTAAAGATCCTGAAGGAGTTCTACCTTTAAAGAATGCTTCCGTGTACTTTGACGACTTCTTTTTTTTTTTCCAATGTGTCCCCAAAGGCGTTCAATTGGATTGAAGTTAAGTGATTGACTCGGCCAGCCCAAAACCTTAATTTTCTTATATGTAAACCAACTTTTCATCGTTTTGGAGATGTACTTCGGATCAATATCCTGATGAAATATCCATCTACGACGCATCTTTTTAGAAGGATAAAGCAGAATTTGATCTAAAATCCTTTAATAAACATTTTGATCCATAATCCCATCAATGTGTAAAAGTAGGACGAAGCCATCACGATGGAAAACTCCCAAGATCATTGCTGATCCGTTTCTGGGATTTATTGTTGGATTTTGGTTAACGCGTATCATTCTGGTGACTTTTGGACGATGAATATAACGCAGGCCATCATATTTCCAAACAAATCGAATTTGGATTCATTAAAAATAAATAAACAAACAAAAGATTGTTTCAACAACCTACGTTTTTTTCACTTTTCGTGCTCCTTAGCAAATTTCAATCAGATCTTCCCATTCTTTGCCCAGATGAGAGGTTTTTATCTTGCAGGGACCGTTGCACATAAGACAGTGGAAAGGCATACACGCTGCCTTATACTTGTACAAAGATGTCCAGCGAATTGATATTTCAGCAGAATAATAATTCAAAGCACACCTACGAAATGGTGAAAAAAATAATTTACAACTAAGATAATTAAAGGTTTTGCACAGACCCAGTCAGTCATCTGACCTCAATCCAATTGAACACCTGTGGGAATGCATCGGAAGGAAAGTCGGGTCACGGAAGCATTCTTCCAAGGGAAAACTCCTTTAGGATATTTAATAGAAATGAGCAAAATTACCTAGGTCCACCTTAGGAAGCCTTGTTCATTCCATGCTCAGGCGATGTACCGCAGTCCTCAAAGCAAAAGGATATTTAACAAAATACTGAATATTGCTGTATTTCGCTACATTAAGGCGATTAATTTCAGTAACAGCATTGAAAAGCTGAATCGTCTCAAAACTTCTGATCTCAGCTTTTCAAATTGACGCTTCGTTAATTTTTTTTTAATTAAGAAGTTGCGCACCATGAAGGACTAAATCTAATTACTAGTTTACATCATTAAGAAATTTTATTTACAGAAAAAGTTAGGAGAGAAAAACATATCATCTCAAAGCTATTGCGGTATATTCTATTTCTCCTCTTACGCCTGATTTTTTTTTTTTTTTTTTATCTGAAACGTCAATAGTTTTCTAAATGGATTTTTTGAATTCTTATTAACAGCCCTTATGCCTGGCATTCAACGTAGAATCCTGCATAAAATCACTATCATACTGGGACACAATTTGTCATATTTATTTCTAATTCACAGCCAAAAACTGATAGCTTGGCTGTATTGTTGCTTTAAAGTTATTAATACCAGCTTCGGGGGGACTCCAGAACGGATAGTTTATTTGCCAGGAGAGGACAGTTCGCGTCACTGAATGTGTCGCTTAGAGCTACATATACGTCCTTCCCGGAATTTCCCGCCACAATTTGGAACCTCATCAGAAGGTGGGGGACTTCTGAATATTGAATCGGAACCACGGATTTAACGTGCACGTATACCGCATGTATACGGTGGTCTTTAGTGGTACGCCGGTATCGAACGCACAACCTTCCGATTACGAGTCCAACGCCTTAACCACTGGGCTACCAAGGCCCTAGAACGGAGAGTATATTGTTATCACAAGAGCATCAGCGGAAAACATCATTTTCAAGCAAAGTTCGCCTTTTTTATTTATTTATTTTTTTTTTAAACCCGCCAACCAACCCGAGAGAAGATATACGGCCCAACAGATTTAATATGCACGTATGCAGCATATTCGAGCAAAAATTGTATTGTTTGAAACCGATGTTCTTCGATCCTGAAAAGTGCGATTTCTTTATTCCCTTCCCACTAGTACCATGGTTCGATTTTTCCCCCATTAGAAATAAATGGAATATGTAGGAAAATTTCATTGATATCACTGGACTCCATCGGAACGCTCATGCTGACAACCAGTTCTTTGTTGTCGTCTCCATGTGACTTCACATTTGTAGTTAGTTCTACGATCAGATATGTTCCACAAAATTCTTTATAATGTATAGCTGTCGACCAGGGGCAGATCCAGAGAAACCATCTGAGGGGGGGGGGGGCTCCGTTTTTCATTAGGATGATACATTGATTTCCCAATACTTTTTCTCCTAATGTATAATTATACATGGTATATCACAAGTAAATAAGTATGTTGTCTGCTGCAAGAACCGTCGGAAGGAAACTCGGTAAGGGGGGGGGGAAGAGCTATCGTGCGCCCTATACCGATCAAGTTAAGGCCGATGCTCATAAGCCACGTGTTTTATGTGTTTCAATGGACGACGGGACTGATACGGGAAAAAAATGTTCCGTTGCTCTCTCCATTGTGTGGGGGACAGGGTTTTCAGTTTAACACATTAATCTTTTGTTGGTAGATCCCGACTGGTCATTAAAAGTCGTAAATTTCGCCAGAAAAATGTCGCCTTAACCACTGTAGTGACGACAAGACGTGGCTAATCAGCAACGACCTTTATTCATGTTGTTGTTCGCGGGCCCTACCCATTAACATTTTAGTGTGTACAGAGTATAATTGCTGAATGCATTATTGAACCCATTTCACAGCCACCGTGCAATATACAGTGTTCACAGCATACATTTTCGCATTTTAGGATGGCATTAAGTTTTCCAGATTAAGTAATTCCCATCCTTTTCTGTGAGGACTGTAGTAAACCAACCTCAATTGCTATTTACAACTATTATCACTATTACCTGCTATTTACAATTTGAGCTTTCTTTTTTAAAACCAGACCAGCTATACATTGCCAGGTACTCGCTTTGTCTGATATCTTAGAATATGTTTTACTTTTATAAT